>JAQGBB010000190.1:0-23756 GCA_034691745.1 Prismatolaimus dolichurus
TTACTGGCGCCACAATCGGAGACCTCGCGTGCCAGCACAACGAGGCGGACTTTGACAATTTTTATTTTCAATAGACATCAGCAAGCGTGGACAAAAACTACAAAGTTTCCTGCTTCTCCGATTCACGGTGTGGAAGTTACATCATTTTCTGTTGGATCCAAGACTTATAGCGCACTCTGTATTGATCCTGGTCATCTCAAGGGTTTTTTGAATGGCATATATGCTTCAGAAGAAATGTAGGCAGCCAAAATGTGTATCCCCATGGCAAATAAGTTGGTGCCGAAACTTTTTATCTTTATGGCAATTTCTCTTACATGACGTCACTTTCGGCCCGACCCCCCTTCCTCCCCTAAATCTGTGACGTCATAAATTGATGGCCCCATTCTATGCTTTGCTGTGTAAAATTAACTTAGATAGGTTTTGCTGGGTGCGCGTTAGTGGCTTTTTATTAAGTCCTGTGTATCCAGAAGCCAGGCAAATAGCGCAAAATGCGTTCGCTAGCTTTTGTTCGGCGTCATAACTTTGCTCACGCTTTTGTCGGGTTAGTTTCCCCGAAGCCTAATATCATAATTTTGGTTTATAAATGGGTAGCACCTCCATGCTTAACCTCCATACCAATTGAGATGTCGAAAAATATAATGCACATTGGTGCATTTGTGTTAGAGCAACCGTTCAGTGGACTTTTTATGTAAAATAACCAGCCAATCGGCGCGTCCGGAAATTTTCGCGCAAGTTGTTCAACTCAGAAGTTGTGTTGAATGAAAGTGCATGCATGAAGGTAATCAAAGCTGTGAACTGTGATGCGAAATTAGCTTAACTTGTTTGTAATTAATGTAATTTTTTTGCTTTTAGGCATGACGGAAACACAGAATACGGTCAGCGACGCCAGTACTCCCTCCGCTTCAAAGTCAAAAGCACCGGGCATTATCGACAAATATATCTCGCTGCTCGATCGCCATACTTACGTGTCCCAATATTACTCGGCGTATTTCGGCGTTAGTTCGGTTGTCCTCCTTTTCTTCTGGAACGTCGCGTATCTTCGAAGGCCGTGGTACTCATGTACGTCACGTTGGCGCTTGACGTGTGCACTTCTGCTACGTAGTCAAGCATTGATCTGTGTTTTTAGCTGGATATTTATATCCTGTACTCGGACTAAGTTTGGGCACGCTTGGTTACGTCGGTGGTGAAGTTCGCAAACTCAACTGGCGACAGCGCGACGCCGTCATCGAACACTACATTGCAACGCATCCGGACGATTTTGAGGACTTTAAAGCAGGTCTGTTTGTATATGCTGAAGAATTAGACAATGTATGCTGTATCCAACACTGCTCGCCATTTATAGACGTACAGCAGCGCAAATTCAAAGACGTGTTCATGACGTGGCAACCTATTCGCGGCTGGCAGAACAGCAAGAATATCCGCCCGACGGTCACCCGAGTCGATTAGAAACATTTACTACATCCACTAGAAGCTCAACTGTTGACTTTGCTCTAGTGTCTGTCCTTTTCGTAGCCCGTAGCGTAGAATCGTCGTAGACTACGTTTACACATACTGTACGTTTATACCGTCGTCAAACAGTGAAGAATGAGTCTTACCGCCGACGCCCGACGTCGACAACAGATGCTGCAGCGTCTCGACGAGCGCAACACCGAGCGGCAGCGCAAAGCAGAAAAGAACGAGAGCGTCGCATCGTTAGTGGACACCTTTCGCGAACAGTTCTCCGACCTTAAAGAGCAAATCGAAGCCGCCCTCACGAGAAGTGGTTCAACGTCTGACTCTTCCGCACTCGACGAAGTCGCCGAGTTGATGCCTCGTTTGCAAAAGCTCGTCGGCGAGTCATCGAGCAGTCTCTCATCCTTCGAGATCGCAAAAGCCCAGCGCACGTTCGCCGATCTGCAGCACCGCTTCCAGGTCGTGCGCGAAGCGGCGAAACCAACGAAGAAGTTTGCATTCAAAACTCGACGCAAGGAGGTTCCAACCGGGAGTGGGGATGTGCCTGTCATTCCCGCAGTAGCAGAAACCACCGAGGTGCCTAGTGCTTTCGAGCCAGCACTCGCGAATGTCGAAGGCGTCGACGTTTCCCTCGATTCAAGTCGCGTCGAAGGTACGGACGTCCTCTGCGTCAACGTTCGTGCCTCAACGATCCGTATTCAAGGATGTGCAAGTACCCTCCATCTCCGTGCACTCACTCGATGCGTCATCATCGCAGCACCTGTTGCGACGTCGATATTCGTCGAAGATTGCATCGAGTGTGAATTCGTCGTTGCTTGTCAGCAATTGCGTGTGCACAATTCAACGAAGTGCACCTTCTATGCGCATATCACCTCGAGAGGTGTTATCGAAGGGTGTCATGAAATCGCGGTTGCACCGTATGTTGTTGAGACGACGCCCGGCCATCTGGATGAGCTGTTCGTGCGGGCGAGGCTCAGTCGTGAGAAGAACAGCTGGGATAGGTTGGATGATTTTGATTGGCTTATTGCGGAACAGCCGTCGCCGAATTGGTCGGTGTTGCCTGTTGAGAAGCGGAAAAGCTGGACGCTCTAATTTCTCGCCTTCTCCCTTAGTTTTGTTTGCAGTGGTTTGCGTCGTATATGCTATGTGCACTATCTAGCGAGTGAAACTGATTAGTATATTGTATTGCGCTTTCAAGTCTGCATGTTTGTGTGTATTATTCAAAAGACGATTTGACCGATGTTCTTTTTGTAGAAGAAACTAATAATTCTATCTATATACTTTAACATACCCACAGTTAACGTTCGTAGAATATTCCATAACGTATACATACAGTACGTAGTGATCAAACGAACAACTGAATTGTTAGTGAGCAAAGGACAACATTCAAAAAAAGTTTAGCTCAACGGATTCACATAATACAACACCTGATAGACATTAATATGCTAGAGGAAAGGATCATGCCAAAGTGAGATTTGACACTATGCAACACGAAAATACGACTAAAAAATTATGCATTGTACCGTACTTTCTTTGAGCATTAAGTACTACATCGTGAAAGGACAAAAAAGAGCAGCACAAAAAGCGTGCTGGTGGAAGCCCATTAAAGTGAGGAGGCTTGCACGAATGAATGCATAAATGGTGAATGCAGAGTCGACAATGTACTGTACGTATTATACATCACTATCACATACATGTTAAACGCATTGCTAACTGCAGACGAAAGGCAACAAACCTGTACTCTTGCGTAGCCCTGTCACGACACTACAGCAAACGAATGAGCAAAGTATTGAGCGCTGACATGATACATACACTAATAATAGACAGCGTCCTCAGCAAGTCATTAGTTCCGACTGAACAACTTCAGTGCCGCCACGGCCGCAACCGACAAGACAGCTCCAGCAGCAACATGAAACAACGATCGTGTACGACTGTCCGTCGAATTAGCCAGCAAAGCCTGCCCGTTGCACTTCGCTCTATCAGGTTCAGGTTCGAACGGTGTCGGATCGTCGAGCACGCGCAGCCATCGCATTGAGCGTCGAACCGCCTGCAACACAGAAGCGTATAGATAAACTTGGAAAACGTACGTATAGAACTCTACTTCTCTCCAGATGCCAAAGCGCCGATCGCGTTCCTCGATCGACAAACGAGCTTCGAAGACCGTAACCGGTGGGGGATGCTCCCGTTGATATTGGACGTCCCACACGTCAATGCCTTTGGCACAACCAGCAGCTATTGCGACACCCAACGCGGTGCTTTCAATTAGTTGTGGACGAACGACGCGTACACCGAGCAGATCGGCTTGGAGCTAAAAAGAAATACATAGTGTACGGAGAAATCGAGACGCTAACACTAAGCTGTGCTGGCAAAGTAAACCTGCATCATCTGTTCATTCTTAGTCATGCCTCCATCGACGCGTAGGAGAGTTAGTTTTGGAGCTCCAGGTGTTTTTCCGTCAGTTATTCGCGCACAATCGGCGTTCATCGCTTCGAGGACATCGCGAGTTTGGAAGCAGACGGCTTCGAGTGTTGCGCGTGCGATGTGTGCTTTTGTGGTGAACTGAGAAAGACCGCAGATTGTTCCACGAGCATCCTGCTGCCTGTTAGAACGAGAATAGAATTACTACATCTGCAGTATATGCACAATAGTACGTCCACAACAGTTCAAAACAACAGTGCACAAACTAAAGTGCAACAAACACTATGTTAGCTGTCACTCTATGTATACTTGTTTTACAATTACTTTTGGTCGGGGGATTCGCCCCCCCCCCCCGCAACCCCTTTCGTGCCGCGTGCCCGCAAAGTGCGAACAAAGACTTTTATAATCTCTGTAGATTTTTCCACATTAAAAATTTTTTTATTCTGTTAAAGTACGTGCAAGTTGAATTTTTTACACGGGGAGCCCAAACTGTGTCCCCGCCCCGCGCCCCCAGCTGCCCCAAAAATCAGATTTTTATGGGACCCACTTGGGACACCGTGGGAGCTCTGCACAAAATTTCAGTTAAATTAGTACATTCCTGCAAACTAAAATGGAAAAAACGAACAGAGAAAGTTCCGGACAGAGCGACCGCATAACCACCTTTTTCCCCGACTGCGTAGGCTACGCATCCGGCGAAAAATGGTAAAATAGCGTACCAGTAAGGCGAATAAAGACCGGAGAAAGCCGGCACAAAGTAGACGCCAGCCGTATCGTCAACACTGTTTGCAAGCGTCTCAACATCGTGCGATTCATGAATAATCTCAAGGTTATCACGCAGCCAGCGAACTGCCGCCCCTATACGTGCAAATCCACAAAATGTCCGTGAGTGTCATGAAGACAGACTAGCCGTGTCCAGTACTTTATGTACAATACACATTACCAGCGATAGCGACAGAACCCTCCAGTGCAAAGACAGGTGGTTCCTCTCCAAACTTATACGCAACTACATTCAGCAAGGAGAAACATGTATATCGGTCCAACTCCTCGCACCGACTATCCTCACCAGTAGTAAGCAAACCCTGTTCGGAAATGATAGGCGTCCTGCCAACATTATATAGCAAAAAGCATCCAGTCCCATACGTATTCTTCGCTTGTCCAACACTGATACAACCCTGGCCGACAAGTGCAGCTTGTTGATCTCCGAGTATGGCCGAGATCGGTGTGTGTCTGAGAGTGCGATCAAAAATGCGACCGTACATCTCCGAACTGCTTCGAATCTCGGGCAAGATGTCGACCGGGATGTCGAAGAAGGTGCACAACGAATGGTCCCATTGCAGAGTGTGTAAATTCATTAACATCTATATGTACAATGTATGTACTTTCTATTAGGCGTGAACCAAATGCAAGCAAGAGTAAGGATAAACCACATACAGTTCGTGAAGCGTTGGTACAATCGGTAACGAATACACCGTTATGAGTTGCACCGCCGGTCAAGTTCCAGAGAAGCCACGAATCAACCGTACCTGCAGAGGGAGAGAAATGTCTAAAGCATTCGTCCAACGGTCAAGTGGAAGCTAAGTAGTACGTACCAGCCATGCAATCCCCATCGTGAATCGCCCGCTGGACATCAGGAACCTAAACAGAAAACGACGACGCCCACTGTCGTACATATTAACAGGAAAGCAATGTGCCCAAAAGACGCAGTGAGAACCGAGACAGCCATTACATACATTGTCGATGAGCCAGCGAAGCTTAAGCGCGCTAAAATACGGACTGATCGGAAGTCCACACTTCGCACGCAGAGCATCCTTGCCCACTTTCGCCGAGAGTTTATCGGCAAAATCAGCGGTTCTCTGATCCAGCCAAACAATAGCATTGTAAAGTGGCTTGCCTGCATCAAAGCTCATTCGATCCCACTAGGACTGAGAGATGACCAGACCAACCTGTTCGCTTGTTCCAAGCAATCGTCGTTTCACGCTGATTTGTTACACCAACACTCGCGATCTTGCGTGGGTCAAAACCAAGAGTTTCGAGTTTCTCCACTGCTGCATCGATGCACTTCCAGACTGAGTTGAGGATCTCGAGGGCGTCGATTTCGACCCATCCTGGCTGCAACCCGGTAGAACTGTACATAGTAGTTGTTGGAGTATTGTCTGTGGATAATACCTGCGGGCAAATACTGTGTATCTCCGCTTGGTCAAACGCAATCAGATGGCCGGTTCGAGCGGAGAAGATGAGAAAGCGAGTACTACTAGTGCCCTGATCAATAGCGCCGACTAGTGGGCTAGTTCGCTCGTCTACGGCGCTGGCCATTCGTTGCGTTCTACACTGGGAAGTGTGGCAATGCCTGGACCTACATATAGATCGTAGAAACTTTCACTACGGCAAGCAATGAATCCGAAAATAGGCGAAGGATACGGTATGAGTGTGAAACCTTAGCTCGGTAAGCATAACGACGACAAAAGCGTGTCGAAGGAGGGTCATAAAAACGCCAAACTTTAAAGAAGAATGCATCAGTCGGCCAAAATGAAAGCACTACAACTAGAAAGTGGCCATACGACAACAGGTCGCCAGACGAATTAGAATGGTCAACAGTCAGCTAGCTAAGAGCTACAAGCACGTGTACTAGGACGAGGCTCTATGATGAAACAAAGTACGTGTAGAACAAACGCAAGCTCGATAACAATGCTAAAGAGAAGCCTAAGACAATTACATTAGAAGCATGCGGTAAAGTTGAGTTAGTAAAACGCCGTTTTCATATGAAGCCACCCTAAGCACCACTATTCGTGTTACGGTTCAACCACTGGCACGAATCAACTGCTCTAGGGTCGCGGTGCTTGACAAAGTAAAACGTCGGCTAACAGGTAGAGGAATCGACAACACGGACCCCGGCAACAACGAATCGCAATGAACAAAGCCTGCACAACGTGGCTACACGAAAAGACAAGTGCAACATATAGCTGCACAACTTGTGGAGGTCCTGCTCGAAAGTCAATTAATCAAACCATTGTTACGCACCACTAATCAGCATCGGGCCTGCAAATTATGAAACCCAAGGTGACTCCTACGTGCCAAACGTGCTCGCTAGATCGGTATCGGTCTGAAGCGAAGTTTGGCACCTTCGTTGCACGCACAAAACGTTCATCCTTTCCATCTAGCGCATCAATCACTGCACATGGTTGTATCACGAAAGAACTTTCGACAGATCATCGTTCACCGCTGCAAGACTCGAACACATAAGATGCATAATGTGAAAGCGAGAAGACAAAATAGAAGATCTTTGTACAATTACTTCATCGTGTACGTCGAAAATTAAAGGTACGACGCCTGCTGAATTAGACCCGTTCGCACGGCTCTACTGACACTGCATTTATACTCGTAGACGTGACGAACCCGTACGAATACGTTTAAAAGACGCAGTTGACGAAAAATAAGAGCAAACAAAGAACGGACATTCGAAGCACACGTACGTACAGTAACAGCCCATACGGGTATGCATTGCGTATATAGCTGACAGCACACAACCAACGGAATGGTTTCGCTTTCGCGTCAGTGTACTGTAGATAAACCCGCATCAGAAACAGACGCTTTGAAGGAGCATTATACAATGAAACCCGCTCGTGTCACTACAAACTACGATCGGACGGAGCCGACAAATAACGCAAACAGTAAAAAGATGCAACCTGTAACACTCCCTCACCTGACAGCATGCATTACACAATTCGGTCAGACACGAACGAACAAGGAAGAAAAAACAACAAAGCGGGTCAGAACTTGATTGGGCTAGGAGGAACGAGCGATTAGTGAATCAAATTCACAAGCGAACATGAAAAACTGTTAGTAGCCTGCATACAAGACGAAAGAAAGCTCTATTACACGTACTGTACGAAAAATACACGCTTCAACTACCCGCACAAGCAGCGTGTTTTGACGAGCTAAACAGCAGCTTACCCAAACACGCCACCACGTCTCGCCGAACACAAAGTAATTTGCATGCAAGATTTACAACGCACATGACGGCAAGTATGAAAAAGACGTACGCCTGCGGGCTGAAATGTCAGGAAACTCACTGCCGGGCGAGCTCTAAAGCCAAAACATTACTACGGTACGTCTACATTTCGTCGAAGGAACTAAAGGAGTAAAAAGACGACCACGCCAGAATATAACACGTACGTAGAATACATATACAAAGCCAGTTAAAAACAATCTAAGCTTAAAGTTTGACACGTACAGATGGAGTATCCATAGCGATCACAAAGCTCAAAGTAAGGACGGCAATCAAGAAAGCTATGAGTCACCTATTTCAGTTAACGTCCGAAACTAAACAACTAAGAGAATAAAAAGCCTAAACACTTGCAGACGTCTGGATAAACATCGAAAGAATAGAAAAAGACACGACGCAACCTGAGCGAATGAAAACAACCGAGAAGCACAGCAACTAACCTCAATACTCAATCGTTCGTGGACTATTCGACGCTTGTCGACAAAACGAAACATCGTTCACACTCGCAACATGTTGCAGTTCTGCACTGGACGACAACGACGCCGTTGCAATCCCGCTATCAACCGAACTGCAATCGTGACGACTCGTCGCTGCTGTATGTGTTGGCGAAGCGCTGTTGGGTGAAGCCATCTTCAGCTCGTTGATTGGCGCCTTGAGACGCCACCAATCATCGCGCGTGAGGATCACGTCAAGATGGGTGCGAAGGGATTCGATTGTGTCCTTTTGGAGCGTCATTGTGAGCGCGCACCAAAGGGAGCTACGGGCTCGACGAACGCGTTTGCACATGTCGCTCAGGCTGCGCGCTAACAGTGTCATGCCTATGTATACATACATATATATGTATATATTATGTATAAACGACCGTCCCTTACTCGTATCATCCATAACGATCATCCCTGCACTTCTCTCATGTGTACGAATCCGATAAACATCGTGAATGCTCTCCAAGCATTCAGAAAAGGCCACGTGAATGCCCAGTGGCAACTTCTCTTCTCGGTTCAACTCCTCCATCTTAGCCACCAATGTGATGACCTAAATGCAATTAGACTGAAAGATTGATTTCAATTAAGCATCATGTATACCCGTGCATGCTCTCGATAATAGTCGACAATCAAACGATCGAGTTTCGACGGATGCTGAGGAAGACACGGGACAGTTATGGTGTTTGTGCTGCTTATCATCTTGCCGAGATTGTTTCGCGCTAGTTCAGCTTCGGTCTGAAAGAAGAGATGACAACCAATGAGACACAAAAACTGGAGTTTTCCTCACGCTTTCTTAGTACCTTCTTGCGTTCGTGCTCGAGCAGTTTGAACTGCTCACAGCACTCGTCTAATGCATGCTGCAACGCAACGCCAGCGCCTGTCATCGGATTTCCTCGTCTGGAAAAACTTTCATATCCACACCTTTGTGATACAAAGCGTACACTATGAGCCTTTTCTCACCGAAAGTTCGGACCGTTGATGAATCTGCGATTCAGTTGGTGTGTTGCTCCACCACCGGTACAGAACGCGCCGCCAACATCTCCAACTTTGAAACTAATTGGGGGAATCTGATGGTGTCGACCAACGAATGCGGCGGATGGCGAGGAAACGAACGGACCCGGGAGCAGTGAGGCATGGTACGGCATCAGACCGACAAAGCCGGTTGACATTGGCGATGGGCGACGCTCGTACTGACCGTACTGCAACTGCTGCTGTTGTTGCGGTGTGATTAAGCTCGACCAATCCATGTGCGATAGGTAGCTGCGATGCGCGTGAGTTAAGCTGCAAGCTGGTGGTGACACGGGTGTCGGGGGCAGCGCTTGCATCGTGTTGTCTGCTTGAACGCTGCCGCTCTGCGATGACCAGACGAAGCTGCTCTGCGCGGGTGGACGATAGAGTGACTCTGAACGGTGATCGTCGAACTGCTTTCGTGTTGCGCTGGCGTTGTCGCAGACAGGCTGCGATACTTGAACGCCGTCGATGCCATCCAAAGCGCGGAGCAACTCGGCGCCAACACAGCTGTAGTAGTCGGATGGAAGGCACTCTGACGACGACATTCGACGAGCAGTACGCTGAGATTGCTGCGTATTCGCTTGCAGGTTATTATTGGTGGTGATATTGGACGAATCGAAGGCGGCTGATGGTTGAACGCGAAGAATGGCCAGCTGTTGGGCCAGCGCGTTAACGGCAGCGATCGGATCGTGCTGTGCCGCCATTTCAATTCTCAACGCAGGCAATTCTCTGCAACCTACAATTAAAAATAATCGGAAAGCTACAACATGCGCAAGAAAAATAACAACACCAAAAAGTAATAGCAACAACAATAGTGCTAACGCTATTGCAACAACAAGCGAAACGCGCAAGTCATTCAAGAGAGCCGCTGGGTGACATTAACCGTAGACACTAAAAAAGCAGAGAAGTGGACCAACTACGCCGCACATAGGCAGCCAACCACATCACTTTCGAAAATAGAAGATCAAGATAGCTGTAACTGTAGCTTGGCGTGCGCTGACGATTGTCCTGACTGACTTTGATAACCGAACCCTCTCAGTTTCATGGAGATCCTGTATGTTTGCCGATGTTACCCTGTGGGAAGATCGCAGAACAGCTATTTACTTCCTACGAAGAACATCAATGTTAGATTTTCATTTCAACTCAAAGGCTGTTGTAATTACGCAAGTAAAGCCGATATCGTACTAGCTTCTTTGGAATCCCCCTAGTTGAGGGTATGCACAGCTACCGGATCGTCCGGATTTCGAACATCCGGAGTGAAATCAGGCCAGAATCCGGTAAGATAAATTGGCCGCTTGATTTCCGGAATGTTGTGGCAAAATCTTGAATTCGGAATTGTTCCAGAATTCTGGAAATCCTGACGATTGGTAGCTGTGCATACCGAATTGATCGTTAAAAAGGGATTACTATCGAGAGCACTCATTACCAACGCGCTCATACTATGGTATTTTGATTGCATGGTTTTTTCTTGTACTCTGGCCTAATCTCTTTCGACAGAGATTCCGAAAAGGCTAATGTCCAATAAGTCTAGCGGGCCAATGAACTCACTCGACACTCCAGTACTGTCATACTGGCACGACAGTACTAGAGTGTCGAGTTGGCCCAATGGCCGCCAGAATAAGTAATCCACTTGTAACTTTATAAAAATGTACTGTAATCACCTGCCAGTGCTATAAGAGTTAGGCAAAATCAAGCAAGTAAACACGGACGCAGCCATTCTGTGCAGTTAAAAGAGTATGTGTCAAACCTCAAATCAGCGGTCGTAGTCAATATTGGCCTCAATAAGCTGCGAGCAACTTCGAGGTAAATTTTGAGGTCGCACGACAAAGCCCATGTTTTTCTGCATTCTACGTGTCTTTGTACCCTAGATAGGAAGGTTTCAGCTTCGTAGTGGCACTCTGTGACGAATCCACCCTAATAGTACCAAAAATATTTTTCACATAGCGCCTCCTGAGATTTATGCGTTCCAAAGTTATTTGCAAATCAATTTTGAAAAAAAGTTGCTAACAGTTTCTATCGACCTGTAACTTTATTTTCGGCCTGCCAGTGCTACGTATAAGAATTGGCACGGATGCACCCTATATTTTACACATACTCTTTTAACTGCACAGGATGGCTGCGTCCGTGTTTACTTGCTTCAATTCGCTAAATTCTTATAGCACTGACAGGTGATTAAAGTAGATTTTTATAAAGTTACAGGTGGATTTTATCCGCTTTTGTCTTCATGCCAAAGTGGAGTGTAAATTAGATTCTTCAATAACGGTGTGCTCTGTGTGAGATAACCTGCCAATGTGTGATAGAACGTCCGGCGACGAACCAGTCAATGCATGTTCTAGAAACTTCCCGAAAGAATTTTGCAGAAAGGACTTTGGAAGTTTGTTGTCGTGTTCCCGGATTTTGTTTTCGAAAAGACTTTGGAATTTTGTTCACGTGAACAATATTTATGACACATACGGTTGAGCGATCACGCGTCTTAGCGCTGTATAAGCGAATTCTTCGAGTTTCAAAGTCTTGGATTGCAAAATCTGGGTCCGAGCATGAAACTGCGGCCGAACGAATTTACATTAGAGACGAAGCTCGTCGCGCCTTTCGAGCGAACAAATCATTGACCGATCGTGAACAGATTGATTTGCGAATTCGCGAAGCTCAGGTGAGTTATAGCGCAAATTTTTTTCGTACATCTTCTCTACTTTTATTTCAGGCTCGTCTCGAGATTGGGCTTCACTACGGGATTCCGTACCCTCGGCCCGTCTACTCGCCACCGGACTCTTTCGCAGGCACCGATAAGAAAAAGCGTGAAAAGTTTCGCGAAAGGCTTCGAGATTCTGCCCCAATTTATCTTCGTTCGAGCCGTGAAACAACAGCGACGCCGTCAGTGCCTTCTGAAGTGAAGAAATGACCGACATTTTAGCGATTGTTAAAGCCAAGTTTCTCGCTTGTCTTCCACTTTCTTCATTTGACTTTCCTCTGCTTGCTCAAACATACGCCACGAGTCAGTCCGATTTGGTCGATGCGACAATAGGAAATCCCACACTCGCTACTTATCCACTCGCCGACGAGTACGTGCAACGCTTTTTGAAACTGCTGATCGACGCCTTCGAGCGCAACGCGGTCGAAGTACAGCCCGGTTTCTACGACGCATACTTCTCGCGTATGACAACACCCCCTGCATGCAACGACGCGAAAGCAGCACATCGTATTTACACTCTGAACGAGCCGAGCAGATGTGATTGCCATTCATCCAATCATTCAACCATCGGTACCACTAGCTGTGTTTTGAATGGATGCAATCGCCGTCCCCTGCAAATCGTCCTACGTCAAAGCACGCAGCTAATAAGTCATGGTACAACAGGTCTCTCCGTCTGGGATGGTGGCTTCTGTCTCGCCAACTGGCTTTGTCACCCATCGAACCAATCGCGACTCATCGGGCATCGCATCCTCGAACTCGGCTCCGGTCTCGGTCTCGCCGGCCTCGCAGTTCTGTCTACGTCGCATCCTCGCATCGCGTCGTACTCCTTCAGCGATTGTAACGGCAAGGTGCTCGACATGCTCTGCTGGAACGTGCGAGAGAATTTGCGAGGCGTTGTTGAGGAGCACGCGTCTGCACCAGAACATTCTACCACAGGTGTCGAGCTTCTTTATTCCGCAACAATGACGACATGCAGTGGTGGTTTAATTTCCGTCCTTGAACTCGACTGGCGTCGAATCGCTATCGAAAAGCACAGTGTGCAGTTGCTTCGCTCCCTCTGTCCATTCGACCTCGTCGTCGCTTCGGATGTCGTCTACGATCCGGACTTGCTTCCCGATCTGGTCGGCACACTCCGCGCGCTTCTCACAGCTGGAAAGGAGGAAAACCCAGTTGTGTTGGAGCGGCGAGCGATACTTGTTCAGTGCGTTCGCAATCAGGAGACGTGGTTGTATGTAAGTACGAGGTCTGCGTTAGCTATGCGTGAACTGACAGATCTATTCTTCAAATAGTTCAAGAGGCTTCTCACTGCGGCGAGCGTGTTGATTGTCAGCGAGACTCGGTTGGACGACGATGAGGTCGCTCCCTTTTCCGTCTTCGTTGCACCGTGCGGACGCGAGTTGTGTAGTCCTTGTCCGGTAGTATTGCTCGAGTTGAGTTGCGACTAGCGCTTTATCTGTTCACGAAGCTGACTGTATTATATATTTAGTTGTTTTCTTGTGTCTGACATTGAACTGGCAGAGTGAAGATGAAAGAGATGGTTAGCTTCGAGTTTTAACGCACAAAAGCAACGGGCTTTTGTTGACGACGAGAAGCGCAATGCAGCGAGATGTGACGCCATCCTTTTCAAAACAAGCTCGATGTGCGAACTACTTTGTTAATGTGTGTTTAGCCCCAGTTTCTTGTTGCGAGGATCAAAGCGAACAATGACCAAGAAAATAGTGTCGCTCCTTCGACAGTTTGCACTCTTTACAAGTAAGTTCTGTTTTCTGGATCACTTATTGCATAGTATTTCCACCTGTTTTTAAAGGAAAAGACCAACATTCATCTGATCGAGCCGGTCTACTCCTCTCCCTACGTCACGCTACTTCAGACACCGCTGATTCAACAAAGCGTGTCCGCCGTCGTTTCGGTCGTTGGCTTCTCTTACCCGGTTGCGCACTCGGCGCATATCTCGTCGTCGAGTCGTACCGCGAAGTGGTCCTTCGTCGCGCCGGTATCGAGAAGACGATCGACGTTCTGCACGAGAACGATGGAGAAAAGACCACGGTCGTAGTCGTTGAACCACTGGAGCAAGATTTTCGAACAACCGTCCGTCTGGCAACGTATGCATCACTTCCTCTCCGATTGTCGTCCCGCTGCTGGGGATGGCTCACACGTGTGGAGTTGCCCGTGTGGGTTCGTGAACCGCTCTTGGGTGCATTTGCGAGACGGTTTCAATGCGAGATGGACGATGCAGTGGAACCGGATCTTGCAAAGTATAGGAACTTTGCCGAGTTCTTTCAGAGGAAGTTGAAGCCGGGGACACGACCGATTTCTAGTGATTTCCTTGTACGTGATGTTGTTGAAGCTTGTAACTTTTACTGTAATGGAAAGAGTGGAAAAAGGCGGCTATTGATAACAGTGGGACATTACGTAATGCGTAGCCATTGCCTTACGTTTTCATGAGAACTTTGTATACAGTATAAAAAGCGACTTTTTCCGATTTATAATTGTACTTGGTTATTTCAGGTTTCCCCTGCGGATGGCCGTGTTCTCTACTGCGGTGCGGTCGAACGCACTGGTCGTGTTGAACAAGTGAAGGGTTTGAGCTATGCGGTGGAGACTTTCTTCGGGCATGATCTAGCGGAGAGACTGTTCGGAAATGGAAATGGGGAGCAATCGCAAGGGAAGACGAAGTGGTTTCAGTGCACGGTCTATTTAGCACCGGGTAATTACCATCATTTTCATTCGCCGTTTGAGTGGTCCATCGGAGAGAGGAGGCATTTTACAGGTATTTGGTGTAGAATGTAATGTATGTTGTACATACTGATTTGTTATTTGAAGGCAAACTGTTCAGTGTGAAGGAAGCGGTCATTGATAGAATGCCTTGGTTATTCACGGTGAATGAACGTGTTGCTTTGATTGGCGAACACGCACTGGGCGGAAAAGCAATCATGATTCCTGTTGCGGCGACGAATGTTGGCAATATTTGTCTCGATTTTGACTCGGTTTGTAATCGAGTCGAACTCTAATAGATGGGAATGAACATGAATGTCGTGGGTTTAACAGGCTGTGTCGACGAACCGGATGTTAGTTCGAGGTCGACTCTACAGTTTCTTCGATTTGACTTACGACCAACGTGTTGCGTTCAAACGTGGAGATGAGATGGGAGAGTTCCGTTTCGGCTCGAGTATTGTGCTACTCTTCGAAGCGCCGGCTGATTTTCGCTTTGCGGTCAAGAAGGGCGATCGGGTTCGTTATGGCGAAACACTCGGGAGTATTGGACCCCCACGTGGAGTGAAACAGCAGGCGGTGAAGAGTGCCGGGCGCAGGTGGTGGTGGTGGTAGGATGCGAGGAAAGGAGGGACCGTATTCTTGGGGCAGATCGGTCAGTGAATTGTGTACAGTACATACGAGTAGAAAGCATCGTTTTGTACTTCTATTTTTACTAACATGGCCGACCGGTATAGAAATGTAGAAGGCATGCACAGAGCGTAACTAGAAGATCTTTTTGACAGCTTTTGCAGATATTACGTCTTATGCAGTACGTATGTGCGGTGTATATAATATGCGTAACTTGCGAGTCTTGTGTATTATATGAGCGGCAGTGGGTTCTTTTGAGTTCTCTGGGCTGGTCGAAAAAGAAACGATTTTCATTCGCTGGACTTGTTCAAAATCAAACGGAACAAATTAACAAATTAATCAGAAGTGACGCTTCGCTCAGTGGTGATAGTTTTGATGCGGCGAGTTTTTCTGGCGTCGAAATTCAAGTGAGAGTTCATGTCTGGCGATTTCTCCGTCTTATACGTTCCGAGAGTTGAGCACAAGCGGATAGAGTTGCTTTTCCGGAGTATTATGTTAGTGTTTAACAAACGGATATTTCTAGCTTCTTTTGTCTTTTTCTTCTTCCATTTCCAAAAGAATGTCCTATTTTGTCTTGCCGTTGAGCCAGTAGGTGCGTATGCATCGTGGATCTGAACCGCGTACTGTACAGCTATTTGAAGTGCAGCTAACGTGTGCACGGTTAGGGCATCTGTATGCATGAGGCACGCACTGCTTCGATGTCTACCAACATATCGTGTGTGTCGCCTGTGTTATTCTGGGCTACTCTTTATTTTTCTGGTGGTTCTTCCGTTCTATATGTATCTTCTATTTACTAGCAATACGTAGTGTACGTGTGATGAAAACTACGAGTGTGTAGAACGTGTATTCCGTGCTCTGTGATCGTGGACGCTTTTTCGCCCTCGTGGCCCGGTCTAGCACAAGTGTGAGCTTTTCTCTCTTACCGAATGATACCCGTTGGGCATGAATTTCGGAAATCGACTTTTATGCATCTCATTTGTACGTGTGATTGCATGGGCTTCTAATTGTGTCTTCGCGTGGAAAGAAAGTCGTTGGCTTCTGTCTTTCTTCATTTTTACGTATGACAGATGGTAGGCACAAGTGATGGAATCTACTCACAAATGCAGTTCGACAGCTCTACTCCGACCCGTCCGCACGTGATAGAGGTAGGGTCGGCTCCCTGGGTTCGGGTCAAAAGCCAGGGTTCGACCCGACCTCTAGTGATAGTGTAGCTCTCAGGCCTGTGTGCAGTGAAGTTCGCTGAAGCTGAAGTCAATGTGATGTTGTGTGCAGTCCATGAGCATATTAACAAGTGCAAACACGGTCAGTGACCGCTATAGTACTCGCAGTATACGTACAGTTAGAAGCAGTGTCACCGGGAAAATGACCTAATGACGCGATCGCTAATGTGTACACTGTATGATGGTGCAAGCATGGCTTCCACGAGGGACAAGTTGCGGGATCCACATCCGCTGACTACCCTTTCTGGTACGAAATAACCGACGATGACTTCAGCTGCACGACGCTGTGAGCTGCTGGAAGCTGGAAAAGGCTAACACTAGGAGAGTTGTGAAGAAATAGTATCGAAGGTCGTTTCTTGTTGCTGCATTCGTGAGCATTTCATTGACGTCCCTCCAGACACCGTCGTGTGGCCGACACTTGATCCGAAGTACATGACACATTAACTGATAGACAGACGCGATCGGAATCGAGTGATGACGATGACCTTTCTTAAAATCTGAAACGAACGACCAGGTTCACCGTTGGAGTTTGGATTTTCCATGGTACTTGCCTGGTCCACTTGCGAGAAAAATTCCACGCATCTCGGGTCGAGAATTGTCATAACCATGGTGTGCTTTTGGAAACACGTCGGCAGTGACCTCTTCGCTGACGGGTGGGAAAAGGATTTCACGTGCACGGCAGAATACGCCGTAGCCTGTGTCCGCGAGGAGCAGGATGGGAGCTACGTGAACGCCTCGCTTTAAGTGCCATCTCTCAGGGAGCTCGTCTCTCCAGTATACGCTTACGTGAGGCATGCTAGACGGCAACGAAAATGAAGCTTTGTATTAGCTAAATATGACTGGCTGCTAGCTGGGCCTGCACACATGCACGACCCCCTAGGGGCCATACATTTATGACGTCACGTAAAAATTCGAATTTTCGGAGTCCCTCCCCCCTACGTCACGGGTTTTTGGATACTTGTAACACATAAAATAACTTTCGGTCGGACCCCCTCCCCCTTCTCAAACCGTGACGCCATAAATGCATAGCCCCCTAAGGACATTTTATAGATCCTTACTCGGGAGTGAGGCTCTGATACACCTAGAAAACACAGACACCGTGGTTGTCTTCTCACAGTGGTGGATCCACAACTCGCTTACTTGATTATCCTTGCCTTTTACGGGATAAAGGCCAAGCAGGGAGCCATAGTCAACGACCTTTTCGATCAGCTACACGCAACTTTTCAGGTTTGGGACGCGTCAGCGCAAGAGCAATGACGTCATACCTGCACGTCAACAAAGTCGTCAATGAAGAAGAAGTTGTTATGGTCGAGCTTCGCCATCCCATGATCGGAGACAACAATCAAATTTGCGTCGATGTTGTGGACTTTTAAGCCATCCTATTTTCAGAAGTCCTTCTCTAGTTGATATCGACTGGAGAAATTCGAGACGCACTTGCAGCTTGTTCAAGAGTTCCGAAGACTGACCAACTGCGTCGATCAACTGCTCGGAGTGTAACCCAAACCGATGAGCTGCAGCGTCGACCGTTTCGCTGTACAGGACGACAAGGTTCCATTCGTTATTCTTCATTCGTTGGAAAACGGTGTCCAGCTTATTCGGTAACTGCGCTACAAGCGTGAACGAGCTTCAATAGCGAGGATAGTTTGACGTGCCATCATACGTTATGGTTCTCCCTGCATCCGCGATGAAGCCATGGCTCCCTTAACACTCACCTGTCGTTTCAGCATCCTTATACGGTAGGCAATACGTTGCTGTGCCATTGGGAAACCTCACCTGTAAGTACATCAATTCATGGTTACATCGCGCCTCGGGGATAACTTGTGACCACTTTGTCATCAACCCATGTTTCAACAACCATGTTCGTGTGCATACTACGTATGCTACATAGTACCTGGCAGCCAATATGCCAGAACAAAGCTGAGCGGAGGCCTTGAAGCTGAGCTGTTATCCAGATGGGTTCCGCACGATCCCACCAGTGCGGCTCAAGATCATTTTCTTTCAGTCCCTGACTGAAGTACCGATCGTTCTCTTTGTCCCACATATAGTTACCTGGAGTGACAATACAGTGTACGGCACCCATCTATTGGGTGTACATCGGCAGTACACGCTTACCCGTAATACCGTGATGCTCTACCCATAAGCCTGTGAAGAAGGACGACATTGCAGCATGGGATGGGAACGATTTAGCACTGAATTGTCTGTGTATACACACACTACCCACCTGTTACAAGGCTATAGTGGTTCGGTATACTAAGTGTTGGAAACTCCGGCAACAAGTGATCAGCCCGTACGCCGTCCCTCTCCAGGCGTCGATATCCAGCGACGTTGAACGCAGGGTCGTCCAAGTACGAGTTGGCGAAGCCATCGACGAGCAGCAATATTAGCTTCGCCTGTGGTCTCGACTCAGAAGCGCTGTCCATCACTGTGTTTGCGGTGAGCTGGCCAGCACCGATTTGTGCGAGCAGAAAAGCGGCGGTAAGAAGGCGCTTCATCGTGCGATTTCAAGCCTTCTCATTACTATACGTTATACGCAAGTTCGTGCTGTGAGATATGTGACTTCGTCGAAATCTTCGGTCTCCCCGACTTATTTACTCACTCGTCGATTTCGAGGTGCATACACGCAACTAGAAATGTATCCGAATTCATCGGAAGGCTCCAGTAGGGCGAGTCTCCAAGGTCAGTATCGGACGCGTTTAGCTTCTAAACGTAAACAGCAAAGCAAATATCTATGAACAAACAAACAGCAATGTGTACATGAGCAGGGAGGAACATGTGGTCACAAATCACACGCGAATGTTTGCCCTCAGTTGGGCAAATGAGGACCAGACACTTGGCAATGCACCGACTCAGTGTCAATGACTGGTCGCTTCGGCGCTTTCAACTTTTCAGCCACCTCTGGCCTCTAAACGGCCTCAGCTGTGGCTATAATTAGGTAAGCTTGTAAAAGAGTTCATTGGAAAAACCGGCACTTGCCGCCGCTCAAAAGATCAAACGCCACGCGTCCGAAAAGCGCTAGGATGTACGGAACTTTTTAAGCTCGCCGATCGGACGAGCAGCACCGCCGCGGTACAAGGTTATATTTGTGTAATTACACGTCTTCAAGCTGGCTGCTGGCGAGTCATAAGCAGGCGCTGGCCGTCTCCCTTTCGTTTTTAGTATGAGAGGATGTCAAATCAGATGTAACAGACGACCGTCAGTTGGCTCATAAATCAAATGCCTTCGGGCGATTCATCCTCGCGGGCTTATGCGCTCAAAAGTTTAGTGAACTTTGTGGGCGTAATATTGTGCGAACTCGCTCATTGTTCCGACTGCTCTTTCTGGCCCAGTGTAACCGAAAGGCGTGTACATACATTAGAGCGCTATAGAGTTGGTCTTATGCCGCGGGTTAGCTGCTGAACATAGGCGCTATCAATGATACGACAAATTTCAGCCAAAAATTATTTATGTTCGGCGCAGCTCCGGGGAGACATTGTAATTGTCGTGCATCACGACGGAAGGGAACATTTAAGCTTATAGGACAGATAAGATGGTAACTTTCAAGGAACATCGTCGTGGTTTTCGTTGCTACATTGTAACCGCGCATTATTAGCAGTGCAATGCTGCAACGAGCTTTGCACTAACCAAGGTCGTTCCAACTTCTATCGGTGAACGTGCAAATATGGCGTCACGTCTGAAAACGTGGTGGCCTGTCTGTCCAAAGCGAAGAAGGCCATTAAAGGTCAACTTCTGAGGTGGTATCGTCATATATGTGCGTCCTATATCGGGGTCCAGCTGATGTTCATCTGCTTCAGCAAGCATCTAAGTGAAATTCCAGAAGAGAAACTCGAGTGTTTGCAAACGTATGCTTCAACAAGACGAGTGCAATACGTAGGCAACGTAAAAGAGCGACGTCTGGAAAGACAATCTTGCTAATAAGTAGTGAAAGAGGAGTCAGTTTGTTTATGATTGGCCGACCGATTGCTGGCAAAATCCCGCTGACTTCTCTCTGACTGATTGCCGACCGGGCCGACTTCCACAATTTCTCGCCATCATCTTCTGCTTCTTCAGGCAGGCGAGAAATTTGCAGGCGTGGCTGTAGCTAAGCTCCATGGGCGGCCCTTGTCCAGGCATACTACGTATGGAAGCTAGCTATTGTGAATCATGCAGTGCTGGCAGACTTTAGTTCGACTGACGAAGCGCGCCTTTTGCAAACAGACCAGCTAATTGCAAAGCAACGCTCTTGAGTAAATCTAATAAACGCCATCGACGTCGTCATTTCGTGGCGAAAAATATTCACACGGAAAATTATGAACGCGACGTGTCCTGCATTGTCAATTCCAATTCGCTTCGATTGAATTTCGCGTCACAACTCGGAAGCGGCGCCGACGATGACCGCGTCTTTCCGTGTGTCCGGCAGGGGCTGTCGACCGCGTTGATCTGTCCTCACGGGCGTTCAAACGTAAACATGCCCATGAGTTACTTTGGCTTCCTCTGCGCCTATTGATTATCGCGTCATTCATGCGCTTCCTTGAAGCCACCCGTTGATAGCTTTGTAATGAGCCGAGTCCCACTTTGCCGTCTCTGGGCAATTACACGCCGATTCTGCCTCATACGGAACTTGCATATGCCGTATGAGGTTCTCCATCTTCAGCAAAGTGCATGCCGGATCAGTTGGACCACCGAGTAGAGTAGGTCCGGTTCATGATTTCCAAGCGCGATTTCGACCAGGCGTATTTGCTAAGTGGAGAGAGCTAGGACGTGAAGTTTGAGGTCACGAGAGATGACCCTGCGCAATCTGGCACAGTGAGGTTTTACTTCCAGAGCGTTCGAATGTACATTAGCATAGAAGGGAAATGGACATCGAGTAAAATGGATGTAGAGATGATGGTCGACATCCGTGTGCAATGGCTATGGTATGTGATATTCGGGTCACGCAATACTTCATTCCACTATGACCTCATACAAGTAGGGACTGTGTACATATACATTGTAAGCGTTCGGCATATGACTTCACTCTATCTTAGTCAAAAGTAAGCATGAATTCGATTTATTCATTGAGACTTTACTGGCGCCTACTCGGCTCTACGAGTTCCACAGGCCTAACAGAGTCACGTCATCTGCACTAACAATATGTACGTGAGCTCAACTCGAGTACAGTAAAGTACAGTATAAACTGTTTCTCGGCGTCGGAGTCGAGCCGGAAGAGCATCTCGTAGTCGATGATCTTCATCGTCGCCTCGACGAGCTGAACGTCGCTGTCGATTGCTCTCGAAGTAGTCGATGAGGACACCGGCCTTCGGCTCGAGAACGGGCCGCGCTCGACGGGCAGACGGAGAGACCAGTGAAGAAGCACCGACTTGGGCAGATAGGGCAGCAGATCAGACGCACAGCCGTTGTGCAGCAGGTGCTCCTGTTTGGCGCGACGAAACGAGAACCACAAGTGGCGAAGGTGGGGCAGATTTCGGGCGACGTTCGCAGACTTCTCCAAAGCGACGTTGTTTCCTTGCCCAACGCTAATTGCAACTGGCCATCTATGGCAAGGAGGAGATGATAAAGGCGCTCTTTCGAACATACAGCTTGCCAGTGCCACTTCACGTGTATTTGTCTTCATTGGCCAGTTTGAGCACAATTCAATCGCAATTTTTTTGCATTCCGTTTTCACTAATGGGTGTATGTTTTCCAGATTCGTTGTCTCGTTATGCATAAGTCGAACGCTTTGAAGACGCTGCAGCCATCGTCGAGTGGATCTAATCTCGTTGGCATTAATGGGCGTTTGAAGAAAGAAATCAAAAAGCCGATTTTCCGTGACGAAAAATCGGTGACGAGGGGGACCAAGGCTAAATCTTCTGAGCTCGAGCAAACGGCAAGCGAGAACAAGCGTATCGACATCGGCTCGTGCACGGAGATTTCGATTCCAATTAAGAAGGCACCGACAAGAGATGAACTGGTTCAAATGCTCACATCGCTTGATCCTGGTGGCGACTACTGGCGTCTGCGCGCTGATTCGATCGAGCAAGCTTTGCAGAACAAGCGTGATGAGAATCTCAAACTTTATCAGGAGATCGCCGGCCTTCATGAGCAGAATCGACAGCTAAAATCGCTCGCCGACGAAGCACAATGGTATGCGGACTTGCTGAAAGGTGTACTCGATGATGACGACGACGCTGGTACCAACGAAGGTGTCGCTTGTAAGAATGGCTAAGGAGTAAGGATTAGTCATGGCGATAGGGTACCATAAAGCTCAATACCCCTAAGACCAGCCGACAAAGGGGGTACTCCTAATTTTTTGGACTTTTGGCTGGAAGCGAACTTTTCAACCTGAATTTTTGCAAAATCGTTGTGATCAATCAAGAATTCGCAAAATTTCATGCTGAACGAAGTCTCTAATTGCGTTATTACTATGGTGGATGTGTTATTTTGTCAAACATTTCGCACCTCAAAAATTAGCTCCCCCTTTGGCCGCCGACCGTCGCCATGACTGCTAACGATGTCACTGATTGTCGAACGATTGTTTGTTGAAACATGGCGTTGGGTTGTTTCTGTATGGTTGTAAAGTTTTATTTTCTTTTGTACCCGTTTTAAATCTTTGTGCACGTTGCCTTGTGTACTTTGCACGTAGTGCACATACGTTTGCCCATATTCTGACAGTGCGTTCACGTACAGTACGTTGTTTTTATTTATGACACGTAGCAAGCTTCTGCATCGAGATCGATCAATTGACCATGAAGCAATCTCAAAAGCGCCATACTGTCGGTACTTTGCTGTTGATGTTATTGTTTATGTATCGGCAGCACCTGGGATATGCATTCTGTGTAATGAAAAGGTAAACTTGCCTATGGATCATTGGGCGGCTTGTGAAGCAAAAGCTGTTTCGTTAGTATTTACGCTACATGAAGCAGTAGAGGGATATCTCGATAGCAAAAGAACCTATGCGCAGTTTCCTGTATCATCAATCGGACAACGGTTTATCGTTTTTCTTTTCGATCGCAGAGGAAATAACTTTCATGGGCAAATTTGAGATCGTCCTCGCTTAGCAGTAGCACGAAAAGCAAGTGCCCTGTTTAGGTTAGAAGTACCTGCGAGCATGTTTAGCTGCGAATATCATTGACGTTGCTAAGGCGCCTTTGCTTCTGTGTGGTTAGTGCTAAAACTTGGAGGTA
>JAQGBB010000191.1:0-23747 GCA_034691745.1 Prismatolaimus dolichurus
CCCCCCCCCCCCCCCCCATCTCAGTTTGACCGTATACCTATCCTTTTTCCGCGCTGCACGCTTTAGCAAAATGCAAATAATTTATGGCAATTTCTTTGGTATTTGAACTGCCTGGCTGGTCAGCGTCTAATGTGATATACGAGCCGCTCCATCAAAATCAAGGCAGCGTGAAAAAAATGAGCGCGATTATGGTTGCATAATAAAAAAATAATTTTCTAATCATGCAATAAAAAATCAGTACCCGGAAACGCTGACGCTGGATTTGGATCCGTGCCGCGACAACAGTAGCCATTGGCCGAACCCGAAATGAGCACGCTTGCTTGACAAACGTAGTCCGTTGGGCATGTGCTATGGCGGCTCGTGAGTGTGCACAGTCTTGGCTGTTCAGTGGTTGGATCGACGTAGAATTCGATGTTATTTGGACAGAGGGCTACAGTAAAGCGGACAAGCTATGCGTATCTTCGATTCGATGGTTAAATGAGCGACCTACCTTCGATACTGCAGCAGTAACCTTGAAAAGCGCCTTGCTTGACGGTCTAAAAATGTGATATAAAAATCGGCCAAAAATCGGAGGCATTAGCTAAAATAAAACTTGTACAAAAATTAGGTTAGGTAAAAACATGTCGCCGCTTCACATTTGTGTCAAATCTGATTCGATTATCAGTCAAGCAGTCAGTAGGCCTTATGCAATGGGATCCGTCTGTCCGTCCGTCCGTCCGTGACTCGGTTTGCGCTCACAAGAAGAAAGCTAGCGTGCCCACATTTTCCTGTGGGTACCTCGGGATAAGGGCTCAGATGACTTAGTACATGAGCCTAGTGCGCCTTATACTCTGAGAACTAGGCGATCCACTAGGTCCATTTCAACGTAAAAATATACACTGTTTTGAACGGCTTCACCGATTTGCCTGAAATTTGGTGCGAATGCTTCTGGCGTACTGTTGTGTAAAAGTTCGAGTCAACGGTGGTTTTTGTCATAAGTGGTTTCAGGCCCACTAGCATGATTTTTATAACTTGTTTTGCCCATAACTCGAGACTCCCTGGACCAATTTGCGTGAAATCTGGTGTAAATGTTCCTGGAAGTACGTGGGTTAAAATTTTTCGTCATCTTTAGTTTTCAGATCCACTGGCAGGCTCAACGTCAGTGGGCCTCTAGGATCGGTACATCCGATTTGTTCTCTATCTCGATTAATCATGAATAAAGTTGTAAAAATTTTGGAAATCGGCCAATCAGCTCGCTCAGTTTTAATTTGGGCTTTTTCCTGCACTCACCGATTGGCAACTATACGACGTTGGACAGACGTTGATGAGCCCTCCGATAGTGCAAACGAGCGGCTGATTGGTAGCGACGTTCTTGTAGAGAGATTTTCCAATCGGACACAAAGCTATAGAAAACAGGAGCACATTTTGAAGCAAAAAGTTACTTCACAATTTTCGACGTACTTCCTTGCGATCCGCAGCAGAAGTATGAATTTCGCGATGGGTTGAAACGACAGAGAAACCCGTTTGGACAGGAACCGGCGAGATTCGGCGTGCATGTGCGCACCTCCTGCGTCATCGCGTCAATGTACGCCTTTTCGCCCGACTGGCAGACGCCTAAAGGCAACAAAGTTTGAGATGATCCAACTACTGTGGACCGTCACGTGATGTACCCATGTCCGTAGCGCCGCAACAAACGTAGTTTCCGGTCAACGGGTCGTAGGTGCACCGGTAGCCGCTCGGACACGATGAAGTCGCACCGATGTTACACGTGAAGGGCTTCTGTGTGTTTGGCTCCAGGTAGACCGTTTCGCCCGTGGCGCAGGCTGAATTATTAAAAAGAGAAAAACAACTGAGAAACTTGATACAAAATGGATACTGTAGGATATAAATTATAGGACATTAGAAATAAATATAGAAATAAAAATACCATTTATAAATAATAAAGATAATATAATTATAAATAAACATAAAAAGTTAACTATTTAAATTGAAAATAATTTTAAGCTGAAACGTGAAGTACATGTGCGCATAGCAGGCAGTATATATGCTCACCAGCTGAATTGCAAAAATTCAAGCATTGACTCAGCGTAGCAAACTAAAAAACAGGGAACTGTCTCAGTCAATATATTTCTTATTTTATTTCTATAAATAAAAACGATAAGCTTACATTATTTCCGTTTCCGCCACATCCGTTATATGTGAACATCGTGCACGACTTTGTCGCGATGTTGAAGTAGTAACGTGCCAGTGATGTGCTACCGCACTGCGTTCCTTGGAATGGTGGCAGACCGCATGTGTAAGCTAAATTTTTAAACGCTTATTTTTGTACATGGTATTTTCGGTAAATTTTCTTGCAAAAAAGACCTCTTGTCGGACAGCAGTAGTTTAGCGATGACGTTCCGACGGTGACCGGAATACACTCGTGGCTCGCCGGGCACTGGTTGACAGCCGAGCAAATGCGCAGCTGGTTGTTCGTCTCTCGATATGGAATACCGCCATTTGGACATCCTAGACGACAATCCGTTTTAAGTTTGATTAAATTAAAATTAAATTAAATCAAAATTTGATTGAAAATCTGATATATATTTATGACGACTGCAGGCGTTCCACAGACCTCCCACTCCGCAGTACTGCTCGCAGAGCTCACGACTGGCGAACTAAACAAATGATAATCGATCAATAAAATGAAAAGCTTCATTTGTAAAAAATGTAAGCTTACATTATTAGAATTTCCGTCACAACCGAGAAATTCGTAAGTTTGACAAGTTTGTGACGTTGTGTCGTAAAACCAGCGGACACTCTTTGGGCCGCAGCTGATGCCGGTGTTTGACGTCAGGGAGCAAGTGTAAGCTGAAAAAAATATTCTTAGCTAATAATCCAGTTTGCTGAACTTTGTGTTAGCTGAACGCAATCACAGTACATCTTGTCGGACAACAAGCCCAGAACTGTCCATCATATCGGCATTCATAGTTGGTTGGGCACGCCTGGCCGAGACCCATATTCGAACACTGGTAGAAGTTGCCGTAGGTGTCACGATAAGCTTGCCCTTGAATGCACTGTGGTTCGGCTGAAATGAAGGTTTTATTTCAGCAAGCGCGTGAAAGTTCAAGACAGTGATACGCAGGTAAAGAAAATAGATTAGCACTAATTCCAGCGACAGTTAAATATTCCATTTTGAAATCATATTTTTCTGGCTAAACAATTGAAAAAGGTTAAAAAATTTGGAAATTATACAGAAAACGATAGAAAACCTGCAAAAATTGTGAGTCTTGCTTTGTATAGGAAATTGAATTTATATTTTCTATTTTAGGGAAATAAAGGGGAAATAGTTTTTGTAATATAACTTGGAAAAGAATTTATAATTACATTCGAGTGGCTTTATACACAAATCTAGTGTGTATAGGTCGAAGCGCCATTTTTTCGGCTGCAATATGACATCATATTAACTTATACGTTCTTATCTAGAATCCAGATGGATTTGATGCATACCCTGCGTTCCGCGACAGAAATTTCCACATTCCAGCATGGATTCAAACTGAAAGAAAACGAAAAGTAGGAAAACATCACTAGATTGCATTCTGCCAGAGAGAGCGTAACGTGCGAACATAGGATGCTTACTGTTCGGACGTCGACTCCCCCCACCCTCTCCTCCGACCAAAAAGCTAGCGAGCAGTGGAAGCAACTTGCCTACAGTAGGCGGCAAGTTGCCAATGGTATGGGGGTTCGGAGGGGGGCGAAGCCCCGAAACAGAGTATAGACAAATCCTGGTCTCCTTTTCTCTCTTGTTTCGAAAACTAATGCGCTCGTGTTTTTTAAACGGTAGGATGCCTTATCGGCTTCGTCGATTTACTTGTTACAAATATTGTTTCCCTATGCGTACATTATTGGCGTTGCCTTGGCATCCCGAGTAGGTGAACTGCTCACAGTCCCTCGTCGCCGCGTTGTACCAGTGGCGCTGGACGTAGTTGCCGCAGGTGCCGACCTGCTTTGGCATCGCGCAGATCGACTCTGGAAAGTTACCAAAATTTAAGCTACCCCATCCAGCTAAAATGTAGTTTTCTGGCTTTTACGTTTTCGCGGACAACAAACGCCGTTCGTGCACTGATGTGAGCTCGGACAGTTCGCGTTATTAGAGCAGCCCTGATTCGAGCCGCTCACCTCTTTGAGGGGTTCACCTCGTTCACAGAGCACTAAAGGCGGACCACTGGTTGGCTGACTTTTCTCGAAGGGACATAGAAAATCTTACAGCGACTGCAGAACGTTTCGCAGTCCGATTTCGACTCAAAACTATTGAAGTTACCACCCTGAAGGTACCAGTTGAAATTGCGGCAGCTTGATGTTGCAACGTCGTAGTAGTAGCTGCAAAACCAGGAAAATTTTTAAAAAATCGGTCCTAATTGAGCGTAAAACAACTTTATTACCGAATTCTGGTTGGAAAACCACTGATCACGACACCCGGATTGACCGTTTCAGATATTGGAGGCGGCATGGTTAGCCCACCAGCGCGCGAACAGATAAAGCCTAATTAGCAGTGGCGTGAACGATTTTTTAAATAAAATGAAACAAAATATAAGTTGGAATACAGGTAGTTTATTTTTGTTTATGATCATTTATTAATACAATTGTTTTAATACAAACAGTCCGTTGCTACTAAGTGTTTTGTGCCATCGCTAATCGATACTGCGACGGGCACACAAAGGTCACGGCAATAGGCTCTACTGACGTGCAAGTGGACCAAAGAACTTGTAAGATTTGAACATGGATTATTGCCGTCATCGAACGGGCAATGACGGCTTACAAAAATTGCAAGTTTGATAACATTGCTAACTTATCAGCAGTTTCTAGAAACTCGAGGTCATCTAGTAAAACGCGAAATAAAGTCATGTCTTTCGCGCATGTGCACATACTTGGCTTCGGACAACATCTTGTCAATGATCCAACCGTGATGCAATCGTGGTTGACCCCACACGAGCTGCTACTGCAGACGGCCGCCTTTCGATGATAGAGCGGCGACGCGCTATCGTAGGCGGGCAGCCCACGCGCACAAGCTGTTGAAAAATGCAAAATTTTTGTAAAATAGTGTTCAATTTAAAAATAATTTTAATTATTAAAAATATTTTGTTTCCGAATAATATTCAATTAAATAATATTAAATTTTAATAAATCTGGACGTTCACGAGGTACTTATTACAGTTCATGCAATAGGATTCGCAGTGCTCGCGCGTCTTGAAGTTGTTCGGGTTCGAGTTCGGATAGGAGGAGCCCTTCGCCCAGCTGAACTGAACGCACGTGCCCGTCACGGAGTTGTAGTACCAGCGAACGTCGCCACCGCCGGCCGACACTTGGGGCATGATGCACGCAAAAGCTAAGAAAATTAGCTCAGAGCTATCTGCCCTGCTCTGTCTGCATAAAAAGGAAATTTACGAATTATAGTACCTCGATTTGGGCAACAAACACCAATCTTCGTTCCCTGATTTGGAATACAGTCGTAGAGTTCGCCGACGTAGTAGCTGAAAAAATTACAAAAACGCTACACACTAGTTGGACCCTGCATTAGCAAGCTGACTGTAACGCGCGCTTTCGGCAACATCGCAAATTTTCTAAAAACAATTTTTTAAAGAATAAATACCAAATTACCCTCCGGTTGACGCCGAAAAGCAGCTTCCTTCGGTACCGCCAATTTGCGTCGACGCGCTCTCGGCGTTGCACTGTGCAAGCTTAGTGCCAGCCGAATCGTAGCGCATTGGCGTTGCCGTCTCGTCGCCTTCGGGCAGTGGACACACATTATCTACAATTTATCTAATTTTGTTAGTGCCGCCGCTTCCAGTGCAAGCATCCGATTCTCACCCGATGCCTGAACGCAGACCCAACCATCGGCGGTTTCGACTGCTCTCGGTGCATTCGACGGACAATTGCAGATACCCTGCGCGCTGCCACCCATTTTGTTGCACGTGGCTCCTAAAATCGATTTTTTGAAATTGATTTCTTTTTCACAATTTTTGCATTTTGGCAAGATGAACTCGAGAAGAAGCACGTGAGCTACCTGGCCATACTGCGTTGCACTGTTCGGGATAGATGCAGCCAGCTAACGACGGATTTATCTCTAAACAATGATAGTATTGTGCGTGTAGTTTCGAAATACGGAGAGCGTTAGAAGTGCTCGACGTACTCTCATAGCAGTATTTGTCGTACTGAACGTAATTGGAGAGACAGCTGCATATTCCACCGTTGCAGAACATGCCCGTGAGACAGTCCGTATTGTAGACACAGGCATCGCCGATGCGACCAGAGCCTACAGTCGTGGTAAAAAAAATTAAATAAATAGTAATAAAAATAATAAATAAGGATAAATAAAATAAATAAATCGCACCCGCAGCTGACGCAAGTCGAAAGACACGCTTGTGCGTTCGGCTCGATTCCTGCCATAAATCGTCGCCGTTGAAGCTCGCTTGTGGTTTTTCTTGACTGGTCTTTGTGTGGACGCCTGATGGCTGGAGGCAGATCTGTTGCAGGGGGTCAAACACTTTCTCGATGCCGGCGACCGTTGAGCATTTGTCTCGTCTAAGCTGTCTGTAAAAGGTGCACTTTCTAATGTTGCTGCAACTATTTTTCGTATTTCCGCAAATGTTCACCTTATTCTGCTGTCACAGTAGAGAAAGTATCGTGGATCTTCGTCGGCGAACCACGAGATCTCAGTGGCTGGATCGCAATCGTCGCCCTCGTAAACGATATCCTGATAGTTATCGCCGCTTACTAGCTGAAGGACGAAGGCGATAAGGGCTACTACGCCTAAATCAGACATTAATTTTTTTATTTGAAAAATTCAAAACTTCACTATCACCATAAATGGCTTGCACGTGTAAGAGGATTTTTTCTGACTAACGCTCCTAGTGCACGTCGGTAGCAGACCCCACTTTGAGCTAGGATGAGGAAGTATTCCTCAAGTCTGTGAGTTTTCTCTTTCAAAGGGGATTAAAAGCAGATGCGCAACGGCGAGACGCCAGACGATCGGTGCGTGCGGGTAGCAGCACGGATGCGTTGTCTCAGTTACGGATCAATGATAGCGGACAGAAGGAAGCATTGTGCTCGGCCGGCACACACGTTGTAGGCGTGCGGAGGTGAGCAAACAAAAGGAAGCTAACTACTGCCGCATCGTCATGCCCGTCACCTTTGACTTCACTTTTTTAAATTAGCGAAATTTTTTTCCTTGCAAAAATTTAAAAAAATAGTTTTCGTACTGGTTGGTACGCAAGTGCGGTTTACTTCTACGAATCATACAGGCTAATATGCAGAGAATGCTCATTACGAAACATTCAATGGAATTTTAAAGAATACCACTCAGCTGTGGAGTCGAAAACGAAAATTATAAAGATTGCCAGATAGATACAATTGGTCGCCTACGATAGATCCTTCAGGGCTCAACGTATGGCTAATTCGTGCAGCAGTATGAGTAAGTGTGTTGCAATGAACGACGCAGGTGAAAAAGATTTTCGACAGATACAGAAAAGTTTAAATTAGTATGTGAATGAATGATGCAGGATTATTTCAGACTACAAATTCGCTTTTGCTGCGAGCTGAGGATGTCCCGATATGACCTCACGTCTGCATGCATCGTAAAACTTTTAAGTGACTGTGCGGAAAAGATAAGAATCGGTAAAAAAAAATCAAATTTTTATGTGATATCATGTTTTGGTGTTCCCATAGAGAACAAATGATGTTGCAGCACTAAAAGGCCGCACGCCGACACACATGTGAACGTAGTGACAGTTGTCCGTGATTTTCGAATTTATGATAGAGAGGACGCACCAGGACTCAAAATTTTGTTCTTCACACGTATCTTCCTTTCTTGTCAAAACAAGCGGCATGCAAACCATCGCAAACGCCTACTTAACTTACCGGAAAACCGCAGTGTTTCCATAACTTCTCGGCGTATTTCGAAGTTTTAGCGCAGCTCTCGAAAGTGCGCCGAATGGAAAAGCTCAGCGCAAAATTCGTCGAAAAATCCGCCGACCACACCTTTTTGCCGCTGCGCCGTCGGTTGGTCACAACTTCGGCAAATTCTTATGCAACAGGCCCAGCCGAAACAATGCGAGTGGTCAGCGCAACGCAGAAATGGCGCACACAGTCGGGCGGTAAACAATGAATTTCTCAGCGCCACCCGAAAGCTCGCGATGCAGCAGAAGCTACCGAACTATTAGCTAAGCCGACGTCCGGCTCGCCAAGGCGCGGACGGCGGTGGTTTGCACGCGATTGCGACGCCACGACGGACGTAGAGTCAACAAGGCTATTATAATTTTCTTACGCGAAACAAGTGCCGCGTTTGCGTTTAGCCGATAGTGCGACCAGCGTGTACACCAACAATGTCCCAAAAATCTTGTTCTCAATAATCGTAAAAGTCTCAATCACAAATAAAATAATGGAATGCCGCGACATTTGATAAAGTCAACACAAAAAATTTTGTGAAATTTCGGCAATCGTTCAGCGAAAATCGAGTTCTTTGCTCTCGTTTTCATCCGACGAATCTAAGTTTGAATAAGCAAAAATCAACTCAGATTTGTCAGCTGCCGCAACCTTTCACTTTCATTCTTTATGCGATGAAAAATGTAAAATAAAAACAAATATATTATTGCACTGATACAAACGAAATATACAAGCAATAGTACGTATGGCGATGGTCAGAAGTATTTAGATATCCTGAATAATTTCTGATCGATTTTTCGTGCCGAGTAAACTGACGTCAACGCAGTCTGGAGTCATGCCCAAAGCAATTCGACATAGTGTGTGTCAGCGGGCCTAAAACCACCGATGACAAAAATCATCGATGACACCATATTTCAAGAGTGCGCCACGACGGGCGTGCATGCGCAAAATTTCAGCCAATTACGTCAACGTATTCTTTACTTATGCGCAAAACACGCAAAATTCATATAGAAGTGGACCTTGTGGATCGAGGTTATCGGAGAACAGATTCACGAAATCGAACTCGAACAGATTCACGAAATCGAACTCGAACAGATTCACGAAATTCGTCCGACTCTTAAGATTATTCAACTACATAGAGGCAGACGAACATATTGAACTCCTAACGGCGTGGCAAAGCCCGAAGCGGCATTGTAGCCGAATGCGTCCGAAAACGACTCGACATCTTGCTCATGGATGGCGACACGAGCGCCAGCCGACTCAGTCATGTTCAAGTACTCGCTCTGATTGCTTAAAACTAGCGCGTTCAGGCCTATTGAGCAGATCTGATGTGCCGTATGTGTAAGCTACTAGGGATGTGCGTGCAGATTTACGGATTGTCAAATTAGTGCACCACAAACAGGTCCATCGGGGTGTGCACACATGACGCCACGGCTGGATTGATGTCAGAGGGTCGGAATCGACACCCTACAGGTAGAGGCCGGGTTCGCGTCCTGGCTCGGTTTTACAGAAGGATTTGGATTAGGCTTAAAGTTCCAAGCCAACTTTCTGTTGCAAATTTGCACATATAGCTATTTTCGCCGTAAACGGCAAAAGTTTCTGACACTTCTGTGGAAATGCATTGTGAAACATGCCGGGAGCGAAGCGAACGGAAAATCTGTTGACTTTTTCAGCCAAAATTTTAAGAAAATATCGGCTCAGAAATGTTTCAAGGTTTTGGTCGAAATTTAGAGTCCCGGTCCCGGCTCGGGTCAAAACTCAGGGTTCGGGTTCGGCCCGAACCCGGCCTCTATCTATAGGAAGGCAGCAAATTTTGGTGTGACCTCATAATACGAGCATGTACACATTTCAAAGTCGAAAATGCGAACTACCGAACCCTATGTACCGTATAGCGGACCCGCTCGAGTGCTGTTGTATTTTCAGAACTTATTGAACGTGTAGCACGCGCCGTAGAACGGATCCAGACTAGGAACAAAGTCCGCTCTGAAAGGCCGGGTGTGTCATCGGCAGCATCTTGTGGCGAACTAAAATTTGGCGAAAAAAGCGCACGAACTTTGTGCACGCCTTCGTGTTATAAGCACAACTGACGATCAACTGATCGTACGAAAAGCTAATATGCTTCACCGCGGACTCGCCCATGGTCGCTGTGAAGTAGTGCATGTTCGTCTACGCTTGCGACCCGGTGCTGATGGTGTAGTTGGTGACCTAAAAGGAACGAGCAGATCGGCGACGTAAGGCGGTGCATTCGAACTAAGAGTGTGATTTTACGTGACATCATATGCGCAAATCCCAAATGGATGTTCACGATGTTTGTGTACAGTCAAAAATCTCGTAATTGTGCGTCATGTATCAGTGTTTCCGTTCTACTACAAATGTGTTCAAAGGGCTCCGTCGCTTGCCAAGTGAAGAGACCGGCCGAGATGCAGCAGATGAGCGACCAAAAGACCGCCGTCGTGCAGCTCGATGCAGCGCCGATGTGCGGAACACCGTGGCACGACGTCCACTCGGCGAAGCTGCGCAGAATATCGACGACTCCCATAGTCGACGACGAAGCTCGATAGATTTCCTTGCAGAAACGAATGGAGTGAAAGCGAGGCGCAAATTTTTATCAATCGCATTCCAATGCTAAGCGAGGTTACGGTAGCCAGTGGGAAAACAAGAACGTACACTGTGGCATTATTAGCTATTAAGAAATCTTGACTTGCTGTTGCGGCAGTAAGAAAATAGCACTAAATGCATTTAAAAAGCTTAGCCGCCTGAAGACATTGATGCCTTGGAACGCTCAGGCGATTTACTTTAGACCTTAAAAATTGAAATCGTTGGTTAGCTTAGTCGATTTCTTCAACAAAAAATTCTGCGAAACAGCGAACGGCGGTAAATTGGGTGCTTAGCAGTGAAGACCGCTGAAAAGTTGCAACTCTTATCACCTTTAATTTGTGTTCGATCTAAACCTGCTCATGGTGACGAAAATTGTGACGTGCAGAATGGTGCACTGACTCAAGTCTTTGTCACGCAATTTCGCCAGCTGGAAGAGGAGCACAACGCCAACTGAAGGAGCTGAATTAATGAAGCTAGCTAGATAGCTAAATTCAAGTGGAAACTGACCTTTATTGCAAAGAGCTCTTTTCCACAAGGCGATGCACTCGAATGTAAAGCTGTCAAAATTCCAGAAACAAAACCTCAAGGATTTAACTGTTAGCTCAGTCTAAGCGTCGTTTCTAGTCAACAGTGAATAGGAGCAAAGAAGTTGGTACTGCAATGGGTAGGCGGTGCCAAAATTTTTTGCTTTGCTGTGCCTAATTTGTTTTAGAAAAAGCCCAGATCTTGTCAGTTTAATGGAATTTTTCTTGTGCTAACCGACACATTCATACTTGTTATTCTATGCACAGGTGAAAAAATTTTACAGTTATGACTGCATTCAAGTTGACAGCTGGAAGGCCTTTCAGAATGGAATGCGGATACACGGGCCGAAAAGGCGTAGAAGTACAAGCAAAAATTCAGAACAAAATTTAAAAAAAATCAGTTTTTCCTAAATTCCCCTGGTCACCTCTGGACGAAATTCTTATTCTGAATTCCAATGAAATCGAAAGTGACCGCACTTTAATTAGAACAAAAAAGAAATTTTTTGAGCCTGAGGATCAGAGCTTTTGGGTCATTTTTTGGGTCCCGGTGCCGCAATAGTTGACCGATGTGGCCCATATACGAATCTGAACCTAGGTTTTCCCAAAGGTACCCGCGTACAAAGTTTTAGACCGCTAGCCCTCTTATTTCTGAAGTTATGGTGCTAACGCACAGACACGCACAGACAGACACGGCCATGGCAATAGGGTTACTGACATGCACCAGTGGCCCCAAAAACTACCTATTCTCTACAGATCCCAGCTCAGCCTCGACGTGTGAACATTTTCCACACAGCGCCTCGTGAAAGCACGCAGCGCGTAAACGCCTACCACAAACATGACGTCTGCGCAGTGCGAAACGCCACGAGTATTTCTTAGAAGACATTGTGACGCGAAAAATTTTGATGAATTCGAACCGCTTAGTTTCTTTTATTGCGGCAAGCCCACACACAACTGAAAGACCTACCGAGGCATCCTCAACCTACACTAATTTGACCAAAACTGCTTTCTCCGCAAACCCGACGTAAACGCGTATTTTTATCGAAATGCCATGAAATGAAACGTTCGACAAGATCGAAAATGAGTTCGACTCCAGTGCTGAGTGCAACTTTACTGCTTCTCTCCATTCCGATCCTCTCTCAAGGACAATCACTTGGAAATGGTCTGCCTTCGCCTGAGTTGTTCGACCCGTTGTTTGGGCCACCTCCGTCAGGTGTAGTGGAAAGGCCGGATGCTGCTGGAAATAGTGGGCAATTCGGACACGGGCATTCTGGAACTACGCAATCGCACCACGGTCATCAAAACCAAAGTCATAAAGCAAGCCACAACGATGCTCATCATGGAAACGTTCAACATGGAACAGGAAATTCTCAACATACCAACAGTAACGGCTTTCCGAATAGCAATGGATCTCCTCAGCTTAATAACGGTGGAATCGAGCAAAATCCTTTTCTACAAATGCATCACTTTCTAATTGATACCTTGGGCCGTCGATAAGCTCCATGGCTATATTTTGGCGTACGGTTGTTGTTTGGCGGTTTAAATCATGGTCATGAAACATTAAGTGTGTGGCAGTAAAACGTCAAATTTGCTTATAATGTTATATTGCTTGTGAAGTTGTAAAAAAGTTCAAAAAATCTGTGAAAACTTGATAATTATTGCACCTGGAGTTAGAACCGTCGCGTGGGAAACAAGCAGCAGCGTGGCTGCAGGGAGTTTCGAAAAGACGTTAGGTAGGTGAGGGTTCCAAAAAGTCGAAGTTCTGCTAGTCTCCTTTAAAATGGAAGCTCGCCGGCGACGAAAAACTTCAAATGTCGAATGAAAAATGTTCAATTAGAGTCGAGTTTAGCTTGTTGGCCAATGTGCTCGAAGTTAGTTTCTCCGCTAAATTGTTTTTTTTTGCATCCTGCCTGAAGCGCGCAGCGCGTAAGGAATAGAAGGCTTACTGGTCGTTCTGGGATTTCCCCCTCACCTCCCCCTCTTTTCCCCCAACATTTCCCCCCTCTTCCCCATCTCAAAAAATTACACTAAGTAAATGGCAGAACATTGGAGAATATTCAGTGTTCGCTAAGCATTTACAAAACCCATGCAGTTCGTGTTGCGTAGCGTCTTCGCTACTTGTTTTTCATTTTTTTTAGAAGAGAAGGGAAAAACGCAGTACGGTGACAAATCGTGGCCTCCTTTTCTCTGCTGCTTGAAAAACTTATGTGATGGTGTTTTTTTTTGTGAAACGGCAGGATGCCTTTTCGGCTTTGCCGATTTACTTGTTTCTTGATATGTTGATTTTGGCTACCACATCACGCATCGTTATTTTTGTCAACAAAACTTGACTTTGTGCTTTTCTTAAAACTTTTCGGCTTTCTGAAGAAAGTATATATCTAACACAGTATGCAGTGGAATATTGAGAAACCGCACGACCGTTAAAATTAAAAACGTTGCGCGAGAATTTTAAATAAAGTATGCAGTCCGTCCATGCATGTTCTTGAACGTCTATGCCGACAGTTCATCCAATGACCAAGCTTGCATTTGCTCTAGAAACGCTAGATTGCAGTCTTCACAAAGATCAATCCCGTCGTTTGCCAGAACGCGACCCTGTATGCGTTCGCGACAATGCGTGCATATCGTCGGCAGACGCAGTCTCAGGCTCTCAAAGGGTCCGCGTAATCCGCGATCGTGCAGTAGCTTCTGCGCCGTCTTGGAAAGTCTGTCGAGCAGATCTTGCTCGTCCATCACAAGTGGTTCGTCATCACTTTCGCCAAACCCGCATTGGCTGACCAAATAGAATGGTGTCAGCTGGAAGCCGTGCCTGCTGAGCTTTTCCCTTGCGTCTGCGTGTACCTTCCGCTTTAGTCGCGCGGCAGTGTCGGCTTGGGACAAACGGTCTCGTCGCTGCACAGCGCGCACGTCGCTATCCGCCTTCGATCGGACAAGGACTACTGTGGATCGAAACTGTTTCGCCGACTGCAAGAACTGGATGTCATGTTCCATTGTACGGTTCGACGTCACGAAGACGATGCAATCGAAAACAGGAAGGAGCTTATCCGTGAAGTACGTCTCGCTTAAGTGCACGCTCGTACCGCAACCAGGCACGTCCCAGAACACAACGTTTAGCATGTCCGGACTACGATAGCCTTGAATCGCTTGCGTGCACTCAGTTTCACCTACTCGCGCTGCTTCAGATGTGGTTTCGTCGAGGTGGCAGAGAGCGTTAAGCAGCGATGATTTTCCATTTCCACTTCCGCCTGCGATGGCGATGTTAACGTCGGACTCGAAATCGATGTCGGGAAGACTACCCAACGCGCGTGCCTTCAGCTCATCGATAACTAATTGCACTGCGAAGAGCGTATCAGAGCGTTCCTGAAGGTCGAGGTCCTGTCTGCGCCGTTCATCCCGGAGGCGCGCTTCGTGCGTGATGATTTTAGTCACAAGCTGTACTGTTGCGCTCGCTGCGCCCGCTATGGCCAAAGGGACGAGAAAAGCCATTCGGGCGCTTGCGCCTTTTGCTCAGCGAAAGAACAATCGCAATTCTTACAGCGAAGAAACGGTCGGCATCACAGAGATCGAAATTTTTGCGTCTTACGTGGTGGTCTCACAGCACGCGACACTAGCTGCACACCATGGTGACCGTCCGCGTGCACATGCGCAAAGCATAGGCGGTGCGTTTAGTTTGAGCGACAACCATCCCGGTTGGAATAAACGACACAAAAAACCCAAACGTGATAAGTCGCTTTTAAGAAGGCTGACACGGTACGGCACGCTCACAAGAATGCATCGTTCTGTTTGCTGATAAAAAGCGCAAGTAGCTTCTTTAACTTTTTTAATTCGCGAGAGCCACAAGCAGAAGAACAACTCAAACCAGGGCTCTTCAAACTTTTTGGGCTTGGGGTAACAAATTTCGCAGTAGACATCGGTCGGGGTAAACCAATAGACATTGGGCCACTGTTTTTGAGATGTCGATAGCAAGGAAGGACATACGGTAGATTCTGGGGATCAATTTTTGCGAACATGTGGAGATATAAGCCTACATATCCCCTCTATTTATATCCCTAGTTTATATGCTTTGCAAGGCTCTGCTGCCGTTGCATCAAGTTTCCGAAAGGAAATGGCAAAAGCTGGCGGACAAGCGAAATGCAGTCGTCTCATTGTGTCTATTTTTATTTCTATAACTAACCTAAATAACCGCATACAAATGGGAAGAGATCAAATCACACTTTTTTCAGTTTTCTCCATAATGCTGCATTACGATTATGTCGTTTCTGAATGCCGTCCCCATGCAAAATCGTCTACATTGCCGAAAGCTATTTTGTTGTTACGAAATGGAGCACGCGCTGTCGCCAAGTTGAATGGATGCGGCAACGAGCATGCCAATTTGGCACGAGCATAAATGTTGGTGGAAGGTGAAATTTTTTGGTGGAAGGCGAACGCTGGACCAGTCAGATACTTCCACCGAAACTGTCACCGATTTTTTGCGCCTTTTTTACCCAATATCGACCGAATTTCCGCCGAAATTTCACCCCAAGTTCGAAAATGTTGACCACGACCCTGTGGGTCCAAAATTTTTTGATCAGAACCGATTTTTTTCGTTGCCAAACATGTTTGTAACGATTTGTAGATATTTTTTTTTTACCAAAACGTGTTCCACTAGATGCTCTTTTAGCAACTTTAACTCAGCACCGGCGATATCGTAAAAATTTTGTTATAAATGAAAAATGGTCACCGCCACAGCTCATGCTGCTTAGCAATACAGAATTACGCAAAATGATAATGATTAGTGATTTTTCGCTGGAAATCGGTGGAATCCACCGAAAAATTCCACGTTACACCGAAAAAATAAAGCATCCACCAAAACGCGATCCTTAACTGTGTTAAAGCTCTTGTTGGAAAACAAGTTGGACGTGCCGATCTGTGGCGCACGATACACGCTAATTGAGCACCGAAATTTTTTAAGAAGCGGTATAAAACGTCAAACTAACGGGATTTCGCCAGCCTGCTGTGGCTCAACGTTTTTAAACGTGCGCGCAACGAAGAGCGCGCGCATGATGAAGTGAGCTATTTTTACGCAGGAAATGCATAGAAAACCAGACTCAAACCTGTCTCCCTTTCCCAGCATCGCACTCCAATACCCATCTTCGAACCCGTAATTACCTTTGACACAGGGTATCTAACGCAAAAAAACGCATCTCGATCCGATGCTTCTAGCTCGACATAATTCAGTGACACATAGACAGATAGACGGACACAGGTCATCGCAGTAAGCTCCACTTCGTGTAAGTGGTGCATAATAAATCGCGTTTGGAAAAACCTTATGCAATTCTGGGTCCTCTTTCGCTAATTTTACGTCTTTTCTCGTTCTCAATGCGAAGAGCTGCATTTTCTGCCAGCCGTCGGAATTAAAGCTTTGTTTCAAACAATTAATAAGTAGTACCTAGGAAAGCCACCTTACAGAAACTGCAACAACAGAGTTTACTGTATTTGTTTGGCGTTCGAAAGTGCGTAAGTCTCGATTCTTTTAGTCAGTTCTTCAACTGCCTGCAACAAAGACTACTAGCGCGTCTTGTGATACAGGACTGCACTTTGCCCGGTCGTTTGTGCATTGGCTCGGCTTTACTTGAGAGCGTCGGAGACACAGCGGTCTTATTTGCTGGGCTTATCAAAAGCGGCATTGACATCAAGGACATTGATAACGACGTCCAGTCAGGCACATGAGTGGTGAACAAGCATGATAAGCGTCGCGATTTCACGCCACTGAGTCACCGCAGCGCGTGAACGCTAGTCTGTAAAATGACGACGCGTCAGTTCAAGTCGGGAAAACGTTTTGAATTTTGGTATGGCTCGCACACGCTAGAAGACAGCGAAAGCAGTCTGCTCGGTCTTTCGGCTAGCCTCATTCGTCAAGTTCTGGGGCGCCAAGGCTCGGCGAGTGAGGCAGGTCGAGCTATCGCTAGCGGCGAGCATTCAGCGACTGGCGGCACTGCGCTTGCTCTTTGCATCTGCCTCTGAATCAGCGACTTCTTTTATTTGCTCACTATCCGAAGTGCTTCTGTGCAGTGATTCTATTGGTAGTTATAGCTCACGTCGCCGTGAGCCGAAGCAGCGAATGCGTGCATGGTCCGCTTGCCATGTTGTTCGTCAAATGCTACTCTGTTCAGCGGCATGCTACTAATTCTTTGGTCCTTGTGTAGCCTCACTCGCCGAGCCCTGGGTAACCAGGGCTCGGCGAGTGAGGCCATTCGAGCGACCGCTTTCGGCGAGTACTCATCGACAGCTGCGATGCGCGATATGTTTGCAAGGAATTTGTCGTTTGTGTTTCACCTTGTTTTTATGTGTTGTTTGAGCTTGACGGCACTTTAAATCAATAGGCAGGTATGTCTACAGAGATTGCGTTTTTTTTTCTAATACTGCTTGACATTTGCGGACTAAAGCAATTCGAACCGAAGTGACGTACCAGCATGAACCCTTGTCGGAATGCCATCAAAGGAAGATGAACCGGAAGGCGACTCCAAAGCAAATTGCTTAAACATTTTGCAGAGCATTATTTATGATTAGGTACCATGTTTGATTTCGAATTCGACTCTAAACTGAACTGACAGTATGAAGGATTATTCTGCAAAGGGTGGGACGGCTCAGCCTCGCATTTAGCGTTTTGCAAAAGAACAAACATTTGATGGCAATTTTGTGTACCATTCAAACTAAGAAATCGTTGATTTTACGAGAGGAAGTGTGCGCACACAAACTTTAGAGCATTGTACAATCGCGTTTCTATCAGTCTTAGAGAAGGTATGAGCCAGAAGGTTGATAAACGACGTCGTATAAGTATATACCCTTAGCTGATGAGAACACGTGCTTTGGGCTCGAGGTGTGGACAGAAAGAAGAAGGAATCGTGTCGTGACTCATGAGAGAATCAACGTCTTTATTTTCCCGCTTTTGTTGGGATCGCCGAAAAGGTCTGCTGGTTGAAATAGAAACAGCGTCACCCGACGGAGAAGAGCTGCGTAGAGTCCGAATTGTTTTCGACTTTCAGCTCAATTGATTTTCTCCGGCATAAGGAAAGATAGGGGGCGAACGTTTGACAGACGCATGGCAATTCGATACGTGTAGATGCGCGATTGTGAACATACGGAACACACTAGAACAGCTTACGGAACAGGAGGCGTAGACGCGCTGCTTTTATCCTGCGATTTATTTTGCTTTAGGTAAGAAAGAAGAAAATAGCGAAAGTGGTTTGCTCATTTACCGAGCATTGTACTGCACGCAAGAAGCAGAAAGGTGCGAATTGACGAAAATTAAGCCTATTACACACTGAGCGCCGCCTGCCGCCGCCGCAGTGAAACAACTTGCATATAGATTCTTCTAGCAGTTCACAGAGAACGCAAATGTGTTGCCATGTTGGACAATATGGACACGTCAAGCCTGTCGATCATTGACGTACACGTCTGAGAAAATGCGCTGTCGAAATGTCTCAATTTTCTTGAGCTTTTTGTAATTTTTTGCAACTTTCTGCATTCGGCTGCAATTCACTGTACTTCTTTGTAATTCTCTGCAGTTCTGTGCTATTCTCAGCAGCTCTGCAATTCATGTCACTTCTCTGCATTGCGCTGCAATTCTTTACAACGTTCTGCGATCCACTTAAATTCTTTGTATATAATTATCTGCAATTCTGTGTAGTTCTTCGTGGCTCACTGCAATTCTCTGCAATACTTTGTAACTCTTTACATTCCGCTGCAATTGACTGTACTTCTCCGTAATTCTTTGCATTCATTCGCAATTCTTGAAAATTCTCTGCAGTTCGCTGTAGTTTTTGAAATTTTCTGCAAGCCTTTGCATTCCGGTACAATTCACTGTACTTCTCTGTAATTTTCTGCCATTCACTCCATATCTTAGCAGTTCTCTGCAATTCCTGACATTTCTCTGCACAGCGCTGCAATGCTTTGAAACTCCCTGCAATTCCCAGCAATTCTCTGCAGTTCTCTCCAATCCACTTCAATCCTTTGCAGTCTGCAATCTTCAGTGCGTATGTATTACAAGCCCAGGGAAAATAGAAATCCCGGGGTTTTCCACTTCCTCCGTGCAAAACGCTGAGGGGAAAAGGGAAAACCGCGGGGATTTCCCTTTTCCCTGGCTTCGTAATACATTTTCAAAAATTGCAGAGAATTGCAGAGTATAGCATAGAAGTACAGCATAGAACTATTACGAAGTACAGTGAATGGCAGCGGAATGCAGAGGGTTGTAGAGAATTGCAGTAAATTGCGGACAGGTGCAGCGAATTCGTCACAGGAATTGAATTCAAACGAATGTTATGCGTTTTCGTACGTTTCCTTGGGCTGATTACGTATTGATGAGCAAATAAAATTTCGAGTTTTTGAGATTTTTTGGTTTGTTTGCGGTTTTCGGTGAAGTCTGATGTTTCGCATTTAAAAAAAGCTGCTCGCGTTTTTTTGCGATTTCGGCTCGCGCTTTTCTAGGCTCTCTGGTGTGGTCTAGTGGGGTGCTCTGGGATAACGGGCCTTCGGGCTGGCCCGGTCCATGTAGCAGCACACTGTATGCGAGATGTCCTGAGTAGAGATAGTGTTGAAACACCTTTTTAAAAATTAAAATTTTAGTACCATGCGACTCAGTCTTTCACGGAGAGTTCAAGTATGCTCATGTTTATCCTGAATTTTCTTAGATCGTTTTTTTTTTGAAAATTACCTAAATGGGCTATTCAGAGGATTTCCAAGTGGACAAAAGCAACTTCCAAATTAGCCGTCTTTTACACTTTGCACCCGGATTCGCTCCACTAGTCTGTAGACAGTAATAGTGTGAATCAGAAGCGATAGCTTCGCGGCTCGATCGTTAACGGGGCCTCTCGAGAATGCAGTCGCAGTGCTGCAAATACGATTCCGAGCAGTTACTGTAGTATACATGGCCTAGTTTGGTTCATAAATAGTACATCACAGCAACTCGAAAAGTTTTGTACGCAAACGGCTACTCGGTACTTTCACGCGGACAATAGCAGCTTAATTTTCTCACCAACAGCGCTAGTAACGAGCGCCGCCACCAGTCTGATCACTGTCTCTTCACTTCCTCATTCGGCTATCCTGCACACCTAATGTACAAGAAACAACAAAACGGCGCCTTTTTACCGCAACAAAGGGAAATCTCACACATGCGTAAAGAAACTACACAACGAACAAAACGAATCCGCATACAAGACAGAGAACTATGAAGCAGAGTGAGTGCTGACAACACAGAAAAACACTTTCGACACAAACTGACTCGATAAATACATCGTTAGCCCGTCGTCGCATCATACATTAGATAACTGCAGTACGCTAATCTCCAGCCATAAGAACAAGCAATAGAGAAAAACGGGTGACCTCACCTCGAAAAGTAATCAAGCCAATCAGAAAAGTTAGCTAAGCTCCGCCTTCGCCCACCGTCGACCAATGAACATCAAAAGCTGGAATGCCGCACATTACCCTCTCTCACGCTCTGTTCGCAACCTCCCCACTGAGAAAAAGCCACAGCAAAGTAAAACTGAAGAAACAAAACACTTTTCCTCATAAATCTCGTTCAACTTTGTTCAACGAGAGAGCGACAAAAACTGCTGTACTTCACTGAGAAAACGCAGAATGGAGCAGTGACACAAGTAACGACCAACGTTTTGCGAGAAGCAAGCATGTATCACAGTAAATCACAGCAGCGAGTGCTTGCACAATCATCGGTCGCGGCGAGCCAATCAAAAATCGCGGTAGCCTAACGAGCTTCCTTCCTAAATGTCACCTGACGAAAACAACGAGCCCACACGAGTCGACGAATAATACGACACGCGTTCCTCCCACTTCCGCCAAATCGACTCCAACCGTCTACGACTTTGTTCTCCCCGCAGTCGTCGTCGGCCGCTTACCCTTGCGCACAGTGGGTCGATTCTTCAGAACACCCGCCCGTTTCGCCGCAGTCTACAAAAAGAAACAAATGAAAACAAAATCGGATGGGGATTCGGTCGCATACATATTAATCACGTGACGGCCTCAAACTCCGCCCACCTTTTTAGTAGTAATGTAGCGCGTCTTCTTCGTCTTGATTCGCCGCTCAGCATACTTGATAGCCGGTCGATTGGCCGGCTTCAGCACTCGATAGATGCGTACAAGCCAGTGCTCTGACGTGAACGCCTCCTCGACGTGCGCCAGGTCGAAATTCTTGTTGCCGATCTCGGCCGAACGCGTTCGATCAAAGCCCGACGGGGTGCGAAAGTCAAACTGCGGAAAACGAGAACACAATTAACCATCTACTATAAACAGGAAAATCCGCCCTTTATGTATCTACCTGAATTTCGCCAAAGCGAAAGTACGAAAGCTTGTACATCAAGCAGTTAAGAAGTGTCGGGCTGCCGCCCGCGTCGACGCGAAACTCGCCCTGCTCGGTGAAGTAGTCCGTCTCCTGTAAAAGTACAGTAAAAGGACAACTTGCAAAAAGACGACAAGAAAACAACAGAATTCCCCATTCCATTCTCCAAAGAAAATTTTTGAGGCAGCCAAAAAAATTTAATTTTTTCCTTCTAAAAATCGATTTTTTTAGCCCAAAACAATTTTTGCCCAAAAAACAACTTTTCTCACCCTTTTCACCAGCAAAACAGATTCTTTGCACAGAAAATTCCGTATTCCTCTTAAAAATCCGATTTTTACCCACAAAATTGAAAACCACAAGATGCCTCTTCAAACTTTTAGTCCTTTAGTTCCTCTTCCCCGAACACCGCCCGGGAAATTTTTGTCCATCCTCCTCCACATGCCATCTCACAATGTACTGTATAAAACCAGTTTTGGCCCTCATTCCAAACATTTATCTCCACCGTATACACAAGTCCCGCCACTCCCAAAAACCGGTTGCAAAAAAATATGGTGCCCATGAAAAAGATTTAGTAGACCCATGATACATATGCACATTGTACTTACACGAATGTCCTTCGGATGTTCGCCTTCAGCAATGCGAACCATCCAAAGGAACTTGTTTATATCGTCGCCCGAGTAGCCAATGAAGCCGCCGAAAATGACAAGCACATAATCGACGTCAAGCGAGCGCATAATCTTGTACGCTTCCGTCTCGTTCGACGACATCGCCATGCCAACCTCGAAAAAGAAAAGATTCAAAATCGCACTCTTAACATTTCACATCATACAAGTACACTTCTTCAAACTAAAACATGTAATTGCATTGCAATTTGTAGCCACCGATCTGATCTTACTCGACGGCACGCATACCGGGGGCGACCCTAAGGGGTGGGGGCGAACAGGGCTATAGCTCTACCCGTCAAGTTTTTAAAATAACAAGTTGCAATTTTCGACAAAACTAAGCGTTAAAAAATTTGCACCACCAGATGCCTTTTTTTCGCGTTGCCAACGCAAAAACCAGCCCCTGCTATACGAATGCCGATAGAACATACGCACAATGAAATACTTACAAGCGCAATATGCGAGTTATTCCAAGTGTTATTATCGACAAGCGTCGTCCGATTGCCCATTCCCGCGATCTGATATCCATAATCCCACCACGACATCACACGTGCACGATCGTCCGTATTCTGCCAAAGCCAGTAATACGCCTCACGAAAGTCGTCAAGAATCGTTCGCGTTCTACACACAAAAAGAATCCACGTTCGTAACATGACAAACACATTACACAATGCAACAACCAATCAAAGAACGTGACCGACAGCAATGCAATGCAATAACCATCACATGAAAAAACGTGCTCACCCGTCGTTCTGATAGGAAGCAAGCACAATGCTCGGGGACGAATACGCGTTCGATGTCACCTGCAAGAAAAAATATTTCCATTCCGCCTTCCATATAGTGCCTCGAGAAGGACCCATGAATTTTTCGCACTCACATGCGTACATAAGGTCCGAGCAATACACATGATACATATGCAAAAGACACACAAATGCGTACGTAAATACACAGTACATACCCAAGTGCAATGAACAGCGAACATGAGCAAAACCATCACAAGCGTCACCGACGCGATCGATTTCACGTTAACACCAAGCGACGCATTCGCCGCCGCTGAAGCCGAACCATCATCATCATCGCCCTTCGACGTTCCATCAGCACTCGCCGTCTTTGTCCGTTTTCCCTTCGGAGTCTTTACCAAAACAAACAAACCAATTTTCTTTCATTCAAACCTTCCTCCCCCACAAACCTTCTCCTTCGCCGTCGCCTTCGCATCTCCATTTGTCGACACCGCATCGCTCGACGCGCCGGGTTGTTTCGGGATCTCATACTCGCTATTCGCAAGTGCCGCAGCCGACCGACTCGACGTGATGCTCGCCGCCGACGCGCCCAACGATTCGTCCGGCTCGGCGAGGAGGAACTTCTCGTACGTGTGGGAAAAGGCGATCGCCGCAAGTACGCATACGACGGGTGTCAGTGTGAGCATCAGGCGAACCATCACGCCGGCGAAGTAGACGGCGAAAATGGCGTAAAGCACAACTGAAAAGAGAAATTTTCATGTACAGTACGTTCATATATGTACGTATATAATATGTATCACAACGTACTGCCTGTACTAATGTACTGCGCAAGAGCGTAGCGTAAAGAAAAGATCTAGTAGGGAAAACCCCGTATGTATTGCCATACGCCTCTGCTGTGTACATCATTAGGCCACGTACACATTAGGGATCCCGTCCAAATTACAAGGTTGGTTCTAACAAAAAAGTCATGTAAGATCTAACAGAATATGGATGGTAGATC
>JAQGBB010000192.1:0-23714 GCA_034691745.1 Prismatolaimus dolichurus
TTGAAGATAAAATTTGTATAGCGCTAAATTTTGTGCTTGTAATGGAAACTCACCCTCAGACAATGTGCTCTGACCTCCGTCCAGCCCATACTCTTGCTTTCGACCAAGAATTTCCCCGTTACTGCGTAAAAAACCGTTTGCCGGCTGGGAAAAACCATATACTATCAACTGATTTCTGAGAAAAAAATTTTATATTACAATTCCCCCCTCGGGGAGATTAATCAAGAAAATACGGTAGTTTTTCATCTTATCAATGACAGAAGTTGAAGTGCGACCGTGACTGATGACGCCCGGAGACGGCGCGGTCGGTAGATTTTGTGTTTCAGCCTTATCCTTATGGATAGTAACGTCATCATTGTTCTTCAAGATTTTTATTGAGCCCCTAGACAGGTGCAAAAGAGCCATACGAAGGAAAGATGTGTGCACACGACTAAGTCGGCGGATTCTCTCCAAAAGCATTTTCCTGACGAGCATTCTCCCCAAAAGCAACAAAAATGGTCAGGCAATTTCACGAAACGTTCTGGAAAGCTCAGAAGACACTCTAGAATGTGCTATGAAATAAATGATTGGTTTATTTAGCTACATCAATGAATTGTGTGCCTGAAATTATACAACCCGGAAGGGCCGCTTCAGTAGTCCCGCTCCCATGAAAATAGCGTGATTTGCGGACAAGTTGAGATTCCCCACAGATTCGATTCAAAGTTGGCGTGTAGAATTTCCGTGTGGCATACTTTCAAAATTCTGTGTTATTGGCGGTTTTTGTCGTGAGAATAGTTTCAGGTCTATAAACGCCATTAAGGTCCGGAGTTCGAATTCCATAGGCTTTTTACAACTTTTTTGTAGTTTCACTATGGCTTTAGAAAGCGGCAACTTAATAAATTTCGGCAGAAAAACAGTTTTCTTTAGGAAATTGGTTCTCCTCGTCTGATACCGTCAATGAGCCTCAAGGATCGGTACAGCTGACTTTTTTGCATATGGAAAAATTTTCAATGTATAATACACTTTTTTATCTAAACGGAAACCTTGACTTAGGATCTGAACCTGAACCGTAACAAGTCGGGCGTGCCGCTCCCTTGGCGCACTACGTAACACTAAGCTTTGAATTCGCCATTAGGTAACACTAATGTTCCAGATTTTCTCTTGCTGGCACTTTCAACCAAAATTTAATGCATCATCCTCGAATTTCCTATCTACTGTAAAATTTTCATGGATGTTAGTTTCTTCCGGACAACGCCTACGGTGGCGAATAACGGACATCATCGCATAGGCTCTACTACGTAGTCGGCCTAAAGCTGCGCATGTATCCCGCATGAGTGCAATGCAACGCGAAACTCTTTTATAACGTTTGAGTTAAAACCGACCTGAGAGGGAAAGCGCTCTGTTTTAACGCCCTGCTGAAATGAACACTACGCGGGGTTTCGCCAGGACGTGCGTGCTGGCCGACATCGTTAGCAAGAAGCAACTTACGCAGCCTCCATAAACGACGTCTGCAAAAAAGTTTAATTCTTGAAAATACCCTTCGATCGTGTCGGGCATACTGTACTTTTCCATATAAAGCCCCGAGGGCTTTATTTGAAAATGCCCATTTTTAGCAAAAAAAATTTCCCAATTATATCCTCTTCGGTTTAGAGCCCCCTCACGTAAGAGCTTTTCCAAGCCATACTAAACACCAGCAAATGAAGTCGTTTTTTACTCGTGCAAGCACTATTGTATTATGGCAAGCGAGAAGCAGGACGTGTCGAATCCAGTAAGAATTGCTGCAGTGAATCGACATTAGATCAGTGCGTGCACACCAGCTTCAACTGTTACTCATTACTCGTAATACTTGGGCAAATGTCACATTTGAAAAAAAATCCAAATAAAGCCACCCGCCTAATACAGCCCCCGGGAGCTCTATTAGAGAGGCTTAATATGGAAAAGTACGGTACATAGCAAACCTCAACAAAAAATTGTATTTTATAGCCCTCCCCATAGTTTGCTCTAAACCGGCTTTATAAGCGCCCCCTAATCGCGACAATCGATGTGACAAGCCGAAATTTCACGGGAAAAATGTTCCGGGTGTTCTGTCTTTTAGAAATTTTAGCCGAAAGTGCTCATATTTGAAATTTTCCGAGACTGACCTGAGGTATGCATGCAAAAATCTGCATTTAGATCGGCTACGTCTAGCTCGAGATAACCTGGAGACACGCTCGAAATGCGTACAATTTACGTAGAAACGCATGTTTCAGGTGTTGCAGTTCTTGAAATATTCAACCCTCGGTGCCCATCTCCAAACTTGAACCAGGCCCATACCAAAGATAGCTATGGTAAAAATTTTAGCGCGCTCGGTTTTTTTTACGAGCGCTAATTTGTTGACGCTGACGGTGACGACGGCAAAAAAACCAAGATCATTGCATAAGGCTACACTATGTGTTGCGTAGTGTGTCTAAAAAATCAGCCGAAATCAACGTCTACTGTGCGTTTCCCCATCTTCGCGATAACTTTGCATATTCGCCTCTCTTTTTGTCACCATTCAGAAAACGAATCCGTAGCGTGGACGATGGAAAGTTCCGAAATTCACTTGTTCGTCGTTTTTCGACAGCGGCGCATATTTTCCTTCTGCAGCTCTTCGCAGTGCTCTCTTCCGCAGGACCGCCGTTTCGATGCCAAGAACGATCCAGTAGAGTGGAACATGTGCGAGTGCGAGAACACTTGCGCCGATCCATAAGCCTACAATTTCACTCTGAATCTAGTGGAAATCGATTTTCTGAGTGGCAACCATTTCGTACCCATGCTGGAGCCCCAGTCACCGAGCAGTGCGAAAATATCGTAGTAGGTGGTCTCGACGAACTGGAGGTATGCGTGGTCGCTAACGTGCAACGATCCGAAGAATGCTCCGCTCGACGTCTCGTTTGTGTAGCCGATGCTGCTAAACTGGTAGGCGTGCATCTCGCAGCCGGCAATACACTGAGCCGCGCACTCGTCCCATGTCGCGCTCTGGGTTGATGGCAGAATTTGCGTCATCGATAGGGCAGATTGCGCTATTGATTAAAGCAAACATCCAAACTGTTTCAGTCATCTAATTAATATCGGTTTTCAAATAAAAAATTGAAGGTCACACAAAACTTTGAAACTGAAGCTTTCATGCTTTAGTGTCCAAGTCTTTACCCGATAGGCTGTACTTTGTTGTACAAGCTGACGCCGACGCACTTCCATTCTGCTCTCCGGCAAAGTAAACGAGTGACGAACAACCGCGCTGTGCTGCAATGCTCGTGCTGTGACAAAGCTTCGTGCACGTAAAACGATCGGTGGTGCCGCACGGGCTGCTCGTTGTTCCAGCTAGCGTCGTGTCACCTATCGATGAAACGACGACACCTGTCGAGAGTGAACGCATGTCGTAGTATCGATTATCAATCGACCCAGCACCACTCCGAAGATCGAAATGCAGCCCGGCCAACCACTCTACTGAGTAGGAACAGTTTGCGAACGATCCCTTGCCGAATTGTGCCGGTCCCGTGCTCGCTGTGATGTATTCCTGGGAGTTGTTCAACGTCGGCAGTCCACTCATAGACATGCAAAGGCGATCTTTTCGATCGTCACCACCGTCGTAGTAGGCAGCACTCGCTTTCGAGCCCATCCAGAGGATCTTGCTGGGCTCACAAACGCTTGGCGCCAGCGACGGATTGTAAAGTCCACTGGCTTGATCATATGCAAAAATTTGGATTTCGATCGCTGCCAGCTCGCAGAACGTGGCGCCCACGAACCTTGCAAGAGCGAATAAATTGACATTTGAGTTATCGATTAGCTGTGCGAGACCATCAATTGAAGTGTCGAGGATCTCGAGCGTGTTCGTAAGATTTCCTACGTTTGTGAGTGCGCCTTTGTCGTAGTCTTGAATCGACACGACGTAGAGGTAGGCGCGCCATGCTATAAAGTAGGGAAGCGGTCCAACGGATGCCCAATTGCCTGTATTGATCGCCACTACAACGCTGCTATTGAAGTAGGCGCTAGCGGCGTCGACGAAAGCGCTCGCGTTCATCACGTATGGATCAAACGCAACATAGCTGCTGTTCGATATCGATTGATATCGATTGATTAGGATACAGATCGCCTGCTGATCGAACACGAACGAATCTGATTGGACGACCTGGACTTGCATCGTCGTCGGTTGGCTGGTGTACTTGTTGGCCAGGTATACGGTATCCCTGACGAAGAAGCATACCGCGGCGATTTTGATGAAGGTCCAGATGACGATTTGTAAGTAGCTGTGTCGTTCGTCGCTAACGTATGGTGGACCGTGAAGCGGAGTCCGCTCGAGATAGCCGAAGAGCGCACGCTTGAGGCTGGGCTTTTCGTCGTCCTTACAGTCTCGCTTCAATACGATTTTCTTTCTTTTCTTGTGATTCAGTTGGAAAAGAAAGAAAAGTACAACGTGGAGGAAAGCGATAAGACTACCGCCAATCCACAGGCCTGAAAGAATCCATCATCAGTTAAAAACCCTTGGCCGGTCTCATTCTGTAGAAAACCGTTTTTTGCACAAAAACCGTGACTCCATCAAAAACTTACCCATGCTGCCACCAAGTGCTAAAAGCAGCCCAGTAGTATCGAGTGCAAGTATCTCCGTCAATATCGGGTAGACCATGGGTGCTGGTTGAATCCTCATTATCGCGTCTGGTGGACCGCCCACTTGCGTGGCAGCTGGATCGAATGGCGACCCGTAGAACGCAGAATACTGCAAAAATTGCAAAAATTATTGCTAAAAAATTTAGAAATGAAAATCACATTCTTACATTTAGCGGACTATACGACGGTATAACGACCCTCTGCGCCGTACTGATAGTGTACAACGTTGTTTCGCACGCCGGCGGGCATCGCGCGTAGCACTGTGCGAAAAGTGGTTCCGAAGCGAAGCCATACCAAGGAGTCTCCGGGAGTGGCGCTGACGCATTGCGATAGCGATCTTGACAGGTTTTCGCGCCAGGTGGGAGCATTGCGAAGTACCCAATCGGGTAACAACCCCTCGCCGCAAACGTCGAATTCACAACGCACTGCTTGGCGCAATCCGATGGCTGCTCGCTCGAACATTGCTTGCTGTTTGTGTTCAGCGCCTGAAGAACCGTCGCGACTCCAATCGTGGCAGTCGCATCGGTCTGCGTGGCCGGGAGGACGATTCGGTTTCCGGCCTGACGTGCGTCGAAAAAACCGGCTCCACCGTTAGGGTCGAGATATACTTTTGGCGCCCGAGGGTCCGTCACAGGTGGCGTACTGTAGTTGAAATCGCCTACGGCTTGCGTCTGCCCGAAGATGGTGAAGATAAACGTGTTCGTCCAGGAGCTAATCTGGAGCGCGTCGTTGATGTTCTCGAAGACGGTGAGATTGGAGAGGAGGAAACAGAAGAGGTCAACGGGGCGACCGTCTGGGGAGACGCCGACCCAGTAGGGACCCGCCGGGGAGCATATCGATTGTTGTGAGGGTGCTTTCCCCTGACCGACGTAGGTGATGGTCCAGGTGGACTCGTTGCACATTACTTGACTGACCGCTTGCAGGAGCTCCACTGCACTAATGTTGTTCTTTTTCATGCAGCTCTCAACGGCGTCCACAGCCCTAAGGGTCATGTTGTTTGTTTTGTAGAGTGGCGTTCCGGTGTCGTTGCCTTGATAGGTGTGCAGGGCCTGGAGGTATGAGCCGACGTCGTAATCTTGATACAGCGAGATGAGCAGATAGGCTCCGAGCTTTAATGGAAAACGACGTATGCTTGCACGAAAGCAAAATCGGGAAAACGAACAAGGGGACAGGCATAGCCGAAGTGCATCCTACCCGAACATTCTACAAAATGTTACAAAACATGTTCTGAAATCTGGAACATGCTTTGGCAAACGTGCAATACTCTGGAACAGCATAGAACATTCAGGTGTTCTACCATCTGATCTGGAACAGGACGACGCGTACTAGGATATTTTTGACGAACACTTACTTGTGTCAAGAAAGGATTAGGAGAGGATGGAGCAGGCGTGTAAAAAGGCTTTTTCAATCTGATCACTTAGCTATCCATGTCGTGCTTGCTACGCTCGCGGTGGCAGGATGCAATAAAACAATAATATCGGTTGCTGAAAATTCTGTTATATGACCAATCACAAGACGAATAAATTCCCAACTTAATAAATAAGGCTGGCGTGCCGCTCTAAGCACACTACGTAGCACGATTTCAACCTCTTTCCGCGCGAAAAAATCGAAGATGCACGATCGGGTTCCATTTGCGCTTAATTTTCAAAAACAAAATTTCTGGCGACCGTATTTGGTCATCAGAACAGCACTCCAGGGCTTTTATGCTCAAGGAGTGCTAGACTTCTCGTGGCTAATAAAAACAGAGGGTGAAATTTTAAAAACAGAGAGGAGAGGATGAAGCCGAACGAAACATTAAATATCTGGGTTTTGCATAATGCTGCTCGCCTCTACAAGGCGGCTGCGTAGCTTTTTACGCGCGCTTTTACAAGCGTGTTTCGTAATACGCGCTTTCTACGGCCATTTTTACATAGGGAACCACATTCAAATAGTTTTTCTGACCCCAATATTGAATCCTTAACGCCCATCTTCGAAATCGTCCGACCTCTTGACCCAAGGTATCAGCTGCTGGAAAAAACCTAATCTCGATCGGTTGCTTCTGGCTCGAGATAAGCTGGCGACACCGGACACAGATAGATAGATACACGGACACACATTTTTGATCGTGTTACGCAGTGTGTCTAATAAATGAATTAATGCGCAAAGAAATTTTTCGATCAATAAATCAGTGTGGTTTACTTATACACACTCACCAGTGGTGTGTACACTGCATGACCAGCCTTTGCCGTCGCTTGTTCAGCGCCCGGTTGATAAGCCTTCGGAAGAGGCTGGGTCTGACTCAAACTGAACATGCTTTTCATTATGCATTCTCCGTCACATTTGACAAAAAAGTCGAAGCCGCAATTCGGTGCGCAAGCACAGTCGAACATCGGCTGCATTGCGTCGCTAGCGAAGAGCGGAACGCTGTGACTTGCGAGAAAATCTCGATGATATTCGATGCACACTGCAGGCTTTGGCAAAAGCACACTCGTATCGGTGCTCATCGACATGACGACGGTCGTCGCTTGTTGTTCGTAGAGGCTCATGAGATTCGTGACATCACGGAAAAACATAACGAGTCCGCCGATTGTTAGAATCGTCCAGAACACTGTCTCGACGATCGATTTCGATGCGATGATGAAACCAAAACCGTGCAGCTGTGTTCGCCGCAGCCACTCGGTCACTGAGAATTTGATATTTGTTACGCATTTTCGACACAAGTAGAAGATGGAGGCGAGAACCACGGTGAGGACCAACCAGCTAATGGGAAACCAGACCCACCAGATGCAGCCGAATAAATTGAGCGCACAAGACGGCGGTACTGCAATAGTTTAAACGTACAAAAATCCATGGAAACAGAAGACCATCAAACCATTCGCGATTATCAGCCTGATTTAAATTACAATATTGAAGATGTTTTGAGTGATAAAAATTTAAAAAAAATGCAAAAAAATAAAATCTCATTAATATGTAAAAATCTGAACAAAATTAACTTTCAATAAAAATATAATTTGGGAAAAGTGGCTTAGAATTAAGCTAAAAAAATCGGCAACCCAATAACAATAAAATAATAGGTTTTTCGCTTACCAGCGCACACTGGAAATGGTGAATTCCATAGACCATTCGCCTGGCAGGTAACGCTTGCGAACATGGTGACGTCGTAGTACGAGAAGCAGGTAAGTGTTGCAGTTGTTTGCGCGATAGGGGCGCCGCCAGACGATGGACCAGATAAAACGAACAGTCCGTTCGGATCTGCTGGGAGGGGCTGGCATGCAGCTAAAAAATCAAATCAGTAAGGATACCCCCTGAAACTGCTTTGACTCCTACAGTAGGACAGTGTGGACGAAAGCAATACCTCTCATACTTGCACCGAAATTTCCCTGCGCAATTTCGATAGCGAAATCAAATCAATTACGTCTAGCTAATGTCCTCGTTGAATTTCCCAACCAAAACTTCGATCGAATCTCATTGATGCGACCTATCTAATCGAACCGTGACGAGCTAAATCCAACTAACGTTAGTTCAAATGCTATCGATTATGCGAACTTCAGCGCATCGCAATGTTTTCAAACAGAAAGAGAGCTGCTCTCAAAATTCTACCCACACAATCAGCTGATCACATGAACCGATTCATATGAATTTGATGAAGTAAATCTTTTTGATAGTTACTAATGTTACTCTAATCGATTCAACGAATCAATTCTAGGAATGAATCGATAGCGCAAATCGAATCAATTCGATTCCACCCCAAAAGTTCGTTGAACAAGCAAAAAAGTAGCTTTAAATTGAGCTGAACAATAAGGAAATCAGAACTGTTTGTGAAAGGCTGATAAGACATGACAACTGGGACTATAAATTCACTGCGATTCATTGCGGATAAACTGAATTTAACAGCTGCGCACAAGGCCGAATCAAAGTTGGAACCAGTGGAGCTAATTTAAATTCATTTTATGCTTTCGCTATTGCTGCAAGCTACTGCACGATGTCGTCTTACCGACACATGGCGTGAAGTTTGGTGCCCACGTTACGTTGTTAATGCACTTGTACGTTGCCGAAGTGCTCATCGACGATGCCAAGACGTAGCCTGATTTGCATGTAAACGTGTACACCTTTTCCGCATCGTACATCGTCGCGTCGATGGAGCCGGTGTTATCGAAAACGTATGTGCACTGCCCGCTGGTATTAGCTAAAATTTTTGGATGCATTGGGTACGACCGATGCAGTTGAAGAACTTTTAAGACCTAGTATGCTTGCCACAGCAGTGGACGTTTGCGCTGCGGTGCTTGACAGGGCCGTTGGTACAGTGGACGACGCCATCGACGAGGATGTTGCTGGTGCTGCTGTTGCCGTCCCGGTTCCTGTTTCCATTGTCGTTGTTGTTGTCACTGCTGCTACTAAAAGGCGCTTAAATGATCGCGATCGATTTTTTGACGTCGATCTGTTTTCCTCACATCCGGGATAGTAAGTGCAAAAGGCGTAGTAGTTGCTCGCGGTTGGATTTCCAGTCAGCCAGTTCATCGCCGCCGATGGCGTGAAATATGCGACACTATTCGCCATCGTCTGCGTAGTCGGCGATGCGCTGACACCCCACGATGTCCAAATGCCGGTCGTGCCAGGCAGCGAGCTGGTGCCTGAGGCCAAGTAGGCCCAACTTTGGGTCGGATCGAAAGCAAGTGTTCCCGCGTCGACGCGACCGATGCCGGCGAGGACGTTCGAGTTTGAGGACCAGCCAAAGAGCCTATGAAGAACGGCTCGTCAATTTATGTGAAAACGTGTCGACTTAGCTTACACACATGGCAAGCTCTTCCACGTTAGCGAGGCTGCTTGAGCTCGTAAACTGCGCAGGTCCAACCCCCATGCCAGGCCACATAGCGTTGCACGCTTGCTGCAAGTAAACTGCGGTGCCACTCGCCGGACTCGGCTTTGACTCGCACAGAGCTAGCAGCGGATTGTATGGAACCGTCGACGGACAACCTAGCCAGGAACAGAAAAAAGAATTTTACTCGCTGAAATCTAACGATAATAAAAAAATATACAGTAGGTAAAGCCGCTGCTCGTCGCGGGTCCGCTGAAGCCGCTCTGACATGTGCACGTTGGGCCAACACAGGACGCCGTCAATGAATCGCAGGTCGCCACGGAACACTGTGAGCTCCACGCCGTGGTAGCTAGAGAATTAGAAAGTAATCTACTTAGCAGTGTGCTGCAGTGTAGCAGCTACTATTCGGGAAGGAATACCACAAAGGTGTAAAACACAAATGAGTGAGAGTGCTAAGTTGGTAGCTTTCGTGTGGTCTGCATGACTTGCAAGTTGCAAGTAACTTTTTGACATTTAGATAGTGCTACGTAGGTTTGTTGATTATGCGATATTGCAACTACTTCTCTGTCCTTACGGGTCTGTACTGAAGTTGTCGCTTGTCCAGATGCTGCAGTTGTTGTTGTAGTCGCTGCTGACGTTGCTGCGCCTAGTGTAGATGTCGCCGTTCCTGTAGTTGTCGTTGTTGTCGTCAGTCCTGCTGAAGTTTCTGTCACTAAAAACACGCTGAAATTATTGAGCGGCTTTGCGCCGTCTAGCTGCTCTTCTTACGTCCAGGATAATAAGTGCAGAAGGTGTAATAGCTGCTCGTGGTTGGACTTCCGGTCAGCCAGTTCATCGCCGCCGATGGCGTGAAATATGCGACACTATTTGCCATAGTTTGCGTAGTCGGTGACGAGCTGGCACCCCACGAGGTCCATATGCCGACAGTGCCGGGGAGCGAGTTCGTGCCCGAGGCCAGATAGGCCCAACTCTGAGTCGGATCGAAGGCAAGTGTTCCGGCGTCGATTCGACCAATGCCGACAAGGACGTTCGCGTTCGAAGGCCAACCAAGTAGCCTTAAAACATAATAGTAGCCTGCTATACCTCTATGCATTTGTATTTCGTAATGGAGTAAAAAGAAAACGATCCCTATTTATAACGTGGCATTAGGTAATTTTCAGGCTTTGTGCTTATTGAAATTTAAGACTCATTTGTGTTTTTAAACTTAATTTAAAGCTCGCTTCTTTTTTAATAATCGTAGAGCTGTTAGTAGTTACTAAAACAAAACACTAGCATACTCTGCGACAAGTGCCATTTGAGACAGCGTCTGCGGATTCGCGAAATCTGCAGGTCCGACCACTCCGCTGCCAGGCCATATTGCGTTACAGGCTTGTTGAAAGTAGGCGGCCGTGCCCGTATTCGGAGTTGGTTGAGATTCACACGAATTAAGCATCGGATTATATGGAACTGTGGGTGGGCAACCTAGAAGCCAGGAGAGAAATTATAAAAACCGTAATTAGAAGAATATCTAACATAACAGTATACAGTAGGTAAAGCCGGTGCTTGAAGTGACCGGTCCGGTAAAGTCGCTCTGGCATGAGCACGTTGAGCCGACGCAGAACGCCGTCAATGAATCGCAGTTCGCAACGGAACACTGTGAGCTCGACGCCGTGGTAACTGAAGAATTTTAAAAAATCAAGCCTAGAGTACGCAGTGATTGCACCCAGGCACCGTTCATACCTAATTGGACAGCAGATGTTGCGGATGCCGCCGAAGTTGCTGTTGATGTGGACGCTGCTGCCGTTGTCGTTATTGATGTCAAAGTCAGACTTGCTGCTGTTGTCGACGTAGATGTAGAGGTGGAAATAGATGCTGTAGATGAGGTTGTAGGTGATGTTGTTACTGTTGCAGCTGATGAAGACGCAGACGTTGCTGTTGACGATGAAGATGTTGTGGTTGTTGTTCTTGTTATTGATGTTACTGTCGTTGTTGTCGGATTGGTAGTAGTTGGCGTTGATGTCGATGTTGTTGTTGTCGTCTGTGGCGGTGCCACTAAAAATCGTTTTTTTTTTTCACTTTTCATTGACTTTGCTGTTCATCAGTTCTCCTTACATCCGGGGTAGTAAGTGCAGAAGGTGTAGTAGTTGGTCGCAGTGGGACTTCCAGTTAGCCAGTTCATGCCCGATGGCAGAGTGAAATAGGCGACGCTGTTCGCCATCGTCTGCGTTGTTGGAGAAGCGCTGGCACCCCACGATGTCCATATCCCGGTCGTGCTAGGAAGCGAACTCGTCCCCGATGCCAAATAGGCCCAACTTTGCGTCGGATCGAAAGCGAGTGTTCCTGCGTCGATGCGTCCGATGCCGACGAGGACGTTCGCGTTCGACGGCCATCCGAGCAGGCTTAAAAAGTTTGTTCAACTACTTTTCTGTCGAATCATTCTCGCTCTATTAGCTAGCATATACGTTGGCAGCATTGGATTGCCCATGCTAGCCGCCGAGGTCGCGCTGGCAAAGTTGGCGGGACCCACGCCCATGCCTGGCCACAACGCATTGCAAGCTTCCTGAAAGTAGACGGCGGAACCGCTGTTCGGCGTTGGTTCTGCTTCGCAGCACTGAAGATACGGATTGTACGGCACGTTCGGTGGGCAACCTAAGTAAACACGCGTGCCTGTTTTATGAGCACAATACTTTGCCTACACGGTCAGCTAACAGTAGGTGAAGCCGTTGCTTATAGCCGGCCCGGTGAAGCCACTCTGGCATGTGCACGTTGAGCCGACGCAGGATGCCGTCAACGGGTCGCAAGTTAATCCGATGTAGCATGCCGCGCACGAAACACCGAAAAGGGCGCCTAGAACATAGAGAGAGAGGGAGGTGTCCGGGACATTACCACACTCATAAAGTCGCTCTGCTGCTGCTTCTCACCTGAATAGAGAGCGAACTGGAGTAGTAAATAGCGGATGTTCATTGTCACTCTTCGTCGTCATACATCGTCATAAGAAAAATGAGAGAATGGCGCTTCTGGATGGACTCTTAAAGTCGTGTCATTGTCTATACTCCAGCTATTAGCTGTATCGATTCACCAGCCATAAAGATATCAACTCGCTGCTTCGATACGCCCAGCAGTTTGACTATTATGTGCCCAATTATATACGGCAAATGACTGAGACCCAATCAAAATTACATCTAATTTGTCACCTCATCAATCGTATCTCACTGTGTCCCGAATTCGCGAAGGATCGATCATGTGTTGCGACAGTGATCGAATTTAATTTAATGAGCTGGTTCGATCTGCGCTCAAAACGGGTTTTCTTTCTAATGAAAAATTGATGATACCTGGTTGTGAGTGGTGTTGTATAACAGCAGGTTTGATGTAAAGAGATTATGCAGCGAAGCTAATATTCTGCGCACAGCTCTTGACATTGTGTAATTCACAAACTCCGAGCGCTACAATTAGTTTCCTATTATTTCACGCATAGGGGTCATGCATTTATAGCGTCACGGTTTGAGTGGGAGGGGATCCGGCCAAAAGCGATTTTGTGTGTTATAAGTATCCAAAAACCCGTGACGTGGGGGGAGGGGTCCGACAATTCGAATTTTTACGTGACGTCATAAATTTATGGCCTCATGTCGTCATTTTTCGATGACATTTAGCAAAATCAAGAAAAGTTAGAAATTTGAGATTGTTTTCACGATTTTGTTAGTACATTGGTTTCTGAAGCGTTACAGTGGCACGGCCGTGGCGTGGCGTCTGACTGGGACCGCAAAACTTCACACATGAAACCCTGTGAATCCTCAGCGATGGATGATGCGACTTTCTAACACACCGTCGCACAGCAAAAACTAACTCGCAAAAAAGCTGCATAGGCATATATGACGTCACTCACAAATTGAAATTTTTCAAAATCCGCCCCACGCATTACCTAGCTTATTGTACACCTACAACCATCTTCCACGGAATGTTTCGGTACTCCCCTCGCTCCCTTCGTGACGTAATATATAGAGAAGCCAGCGTTCAGTTAGTACTAGTAAAGTGGCCTAAACAGCCGCTGCCGCATTTTCTCGTCGAGTTGCGTTACGTTCGGTGATGATCCAGACGGACAAAATGAGAACCTCCTATTGCAATACGCTTCGCGAAATCGCAATAAAAATCCTTGTTCTCTTTTCTTTCCCCGCCGAATGCCCCACTATCTCCCTTCAGCAGTCGAATTTAGCGGACGTCCAGAAGATCACAGTACAATATATCACATGGAAAGCGCGTGAAAAAACTGGTGTTCCTTGGTGTTCTGGTGTCTTCCGGGGTGTTCCAGAGTGTTCTGGAACATTTCATTAATTGCCTGGCCATTTTTATTTCTTTCAAGGAGGATGCTCTTCGGCTATGTCGATTCACTTGTTTTCGTAGCACGTCTGTGCTCGTTCTAGAAGCAAGTCGGTCCACGCATACTAGCCAGTATACAGACGACTAGTGGGTCGTCGTCGTCCACACACACACACACACTCTCTTGTCGACGGATTTTTATAGCGATTTGCGCGAAGCGCAAAATATCACTAAAGTAGGATCCCATTTCGTCCGTCACAAACGCCACGAGACAGGATCGCAAGCTTGGTGGAGCAATGCAATCGCGTCTGTGTTGTGTACGTTGTTTAGAATGTGCTTTCCTATTGGCTAACTGTTAATGTGCTCTTAGTTAGCTTTTAGTTACTGGTTCAAGAGCTAATTCTTTGTCCCAAGATAAACCCCTTTTATTGGATAGACGATGACGCAAATATCTCACTGCTCTCGCGTTTACGGTTCGAGAGGAGTTTGTGACCAAAGTTTCCGTAACGCGTTACCAGACGAAACCCAATACGGTCCACATGGAATGTGAACCGTAAAAACGTATTTGCACCACATAGCATGCAATTTCTTTTACTAAAAACCCGTTTTTCTCAAAACGACCTTCTCTGAGTTATGTGGTATTTCCATTCGCGGGCAGCACACGTTGAGATCGAATAGCCTTCCCGCGTCTGCGGGAGTCCACTTTACCGCGATTCCGCGGTCACGGACAAAATCGCGGAAAATCGCGCAATCAGATATTTGTGGAGAAATCGCGGAATTTGACGCTTTTTAACACGAAATCACGGAACTTGGGCATTTTTTAACGACAAATCGCAGGACTTGGCACTTTCCCATACATTTCACGACGCAAAATTAGCAAGTTTGTCGACTTTTGCGAAAGGCATGTACTCGGAAACAAATTTTAATGAGATCGACATGCTGTTAGCGGTTTCAATAACTTTCAATTGGAATTTGACATTGTAAAATAACGTGTCGCGGAAAAAATCGCGGAATTTGTCGTTTTTGGAAATCACGGAAAAATAATCGCGGAATTTTCCGATTTTTTTCGCGGAAAAGTCTGCAGCAGCGGCTGTGAATGCGTTCAAAACAAATGTAAAGTTATATTTAAAGAATGCCGCAGTCGCACTGTTGATCGAGGTGTCTGCGAAATTGTTAAGTTTTGTTCGGCAGTACTTTTGTAATGCGTCCGCAATTCTAGCCATCAAAGTTCTTAACGGCTAGACGTTTATCCGCATAGTCAAAAGATTGAATTTTCACACCCTCACTTCCGGAAATCAAGAATATAAACACACAGAGTATAAAGCTATCGGGGTGCTATCTTTTACAAGCGAGATTCCTAGCTTCCCTAGCTCCTTCGCATATTTTTGTATGGGAAACATCCCCCGACGAATTTCCTGCGCCCCAAAACAATTGTCTGTGGCGTTGACTGTAATGCGCACCGTAACAAGCAGCTAAAACTTCCCAGTAATTTTCGCGTAATAGCTAAAACGCGCGCGTGAGCAAGCTCAGCACGTGTGAACGGTGACGTGTGACTGCATGTCACATGTTGTGCATGCGTCGACCGTCCAAGCTTTTGACGTTTACGTGTGCAAGGGACAGTGCGTATTCGCTGGCAGTGGCAGTAAACAACATTCGAGCGAGGGCGGGATCGCGATCGTTGGAACCAGGTTTTTATACGAGGGAGAAATTTAGAGTTCACAGTCTCAGAGGGACAAAAAATTGAATAACTTTTGAGTGCGTGAACCCACAGAGGCCATCCGCATGCAGTCAAGCTCAGCTCGAAGCGCGCATCTTTTCAGCCTACAAGTGAAAGTCCATGTATTAATTAGCGCAAAAGTGAAAGTGGTCTGGGAAAATTATTTTTAAAAGGTGCCTGTTTTTTTCTCGAAAATGCTTGCGTTTTGGCTATTACGTGAAAATTACTAAGAAAATTTTAAGCTGGTTGTTACGGTACGCACTACGGTCAACGCCACGGACGATTGTTTTGGGGCGCAGAAAATTTGTCGGGGGTGTTTCCCATACAAAAATACGTGAAAAAGCTAAAGCGCCGTGTACTCGCACTGCGTTAATCGCTCCATTTGGATCAAGGCTTTTGGCTTTGATTCTTTCTAATTTACATAAATGTACTGACGAAACAATCGCTGTAGAATTGTATATAACTTTGCTAGAGGTAAAAAAGAAATTATTTCGGTGTTTGATTAAAGTTTTCGAAAGGATGTCTACCTGCATTAGAGACACAGAGAATAACCGATTTGAAACTTTGTTAGTTTTCCGCAATCACTACCATTTTAAATGCGTCAATAATATGCTTTTTGTTGCCTTTGCCTATTTTCTCACGTTGGTTTAGATTTTACCGCTTTTCATGTACCGCGTATGTTTCAGAAACAGCCGTTGCCGAGCTGGTAATGCTGATCGTCACTTGGTAGCCCAGAATTATTAGACAAGCAGGCCAATTTAACTTTTTATAGTGAAGGTAACGCAAATATTTACGAGAGTTTTATGCCGTGTACTGCATAGTAAATACGACAACACAGTCGCACTTTGCTCCTCCGCGTTCGAGGAACACAACGTGAAACGTTCTGAGACGGTGTGCAAAACGCATTCACAGTTGGTGTGCATCTCCCAGAATCTTCATCGTCTGGCGTACCGATAACTTTTGCAATAAATAGATGAACGCATCCTGCCAAGGAAATTCCAAGGATATTCTGATATGTTTGGAATAGGGCCTAGTCTGGAACACTGTGGAACATGCTCAAACAATCTGGAACATGGCGGTGTTCTATGTAAGAGAACTGCCTTGTTGACGTTCGAAAACGATCGTCCAGGAAGAGCCACAAGGCGATAATTTTTGTCTGACCTATTAGCAATTCATCCGCACCGCACCTCGCCACACTCGCACAGCAGAAAACAGTTTGCAAAAACGACGCCCGTTTGTACTAGGGTAGAACGCGACCTTCTAATGTCATGAGAGATAGTAATCTTTGAACGATGCAAGCAGTGGATCAACAAACTTCCTTCTCCCAAGTCTAGACAATGGGTGGACTACATATACCATGTCTTCGAGCATTTTCTCTTATTTTTCACCTTTTTGGAAAAAAAAATGTTTTCATCCTTGGTCGTCGTCGCTATTCTCTTTGGCTGCGCTAACGCGCAAACGCTCGGCGCCCTCAAGCAGTGCAAGGACAGTGCGTGGCAGAGTTGCTCTCCGACGTAAGCCTTGCTGCAACGCCTTCGGCTAAATAAAGCATTATTTTTCACCTAGGTGTCCGCCACCGGCACTGATTCCAGCGTCGATAATTGCAAAAGTGAAGCAGTGTCACCAGCAGGAGGCCGGCGATGCACACCAACAATTTCTAAGCTGCGCCCAGACTGCTGGTGTGACGCTCAACGATCAAACACCGTAAGCTTGGTAGAACTAGCGACTGCTATGAAGGACAATATAGCTGTGGTGTTCTCGGAGTGGAGCGGTTTCCCCAGCAGAAAAAAATGTAATATTTTTTCGACTCTTGTAAATCGAAACGGGAAATTGTTTTGACAGTAAAAGAAAAATTTTAATTTTTTCAATCAGATTTGCAAATTTTTCTTGTCCTTCTGTCGCAATTTTGTATGGCATTGATGCAGAAATTTTTAAAGCAACCAAAGGCGACGTGTCCGGCGCAGCAAGATTCACATACTGAGTGTGAGTGTGAATGTGAAGAATAGCTTTTTCCGATTTGGCCCTTTGCCATGGCCGCTAGGTGCGAATCAGAGATGTCTACGGACGAGCGCCCGAGCCGAGGCCGCGAAAAAAGTTACGAGCCGAGTCGGGTCGACTCCTAAAGAAAATTTCACGGGGAGCAGGAAAACATTTTTGTAAGAAAAGTTGAAAATTCTGACATTATACTTAAATTTCGGCTCGCTCCGCTTGCAAATTTTTACGGGCCGGGCCAAGCGTTGGAAATTTTGTCACGGGCCGGGGCCGAAAAATTCTGACCCGTGGAAATCTTCGGTGCGCATTCGCGATTTCGAGAGCAAAACAAGTTATACAAAAAATTGCGTTCTTCGCAGCAAAACGTCTCAACTTGCTGCAAAATTATCCTGTTTTTCGGCAAAAACTGGTTCTGCCACTCTGCCCACGAATGGAAAACCACCGAACTCGGAGCAGGGCGTTTTGAGAAAATTGAATTTTCAATTCAACTAAAGTTGTGTTATTAATAGCGGAATATACTATTCTAACAGGTGTAATCTTCCTACAGGGTTTTTGTACTGCCCCACACAACTGGGCTGATGCCAGAACTAACAGGATAATAGATAGTCGAGATCCTAAACTTATGTGGTAAATGCATGCGCAAGATCACAGAAACACATTAGTGACATTATGAAAGTCGAGTTATGCGGTACTTTGTGCGAAGGCTAGCACATGCGTGAATTCTCACGGTGCGCACGGCAGCAGCACATAACTCAATTTGTGTGAACAATTCGAGAGAATTTTGCTTGTTTCAACGCAGGAAGGGTACATATTTCAAGATATGTGGTCTTTTTGGTGCGCTCTTTCTGCGAATATGAAGTTATGCTGTGCAAATCAATTTCTTCCAATGAAAATAGCATTTGCTGCGTGTAGTTAATCAAATTGCTCTATTCTTGGATCAATACCCGCCCAAAGTAGAATGCTTTGAACATGCGCATGCAAAAACCACATATCTGAAACTATGTGTTTTTTGGGTTCGTGAGCAGTACTGCTCCTTCAGCTCCATGTCTTCTTCTATACTCTTTCATGTCTGAAGAGGTTCTTTTTCAGATGCTGGCCCCTAACGCAACAAGAGATTAATGCCGCCGAGTCGGAGACGCAACAGTCCCGTCCATTGCTCGCAAACTACGTGAACTGTCTGCGCGGCTGCTTGAGGCCGAAAATTTCGGCGTGCTTCGCAAAGTAAGCTTCAACAGATGTTCGATAGACAGTGGCTATATCTGTAACTTTTGTATTCTAGCTGTCATGGTCAGCCACCGGGCGGCAAGCGCGACCAGCTCGACGCTTGCTTCAAGCAGGCAGAGCAAACGGCGAAGGCGAAGGTGACCGCGTGTGTAAAGGGCTCTCGCTAATCACGAACGTCGTATCGCGTTGAGAAGTGCTGAAACATGTGTGAACGAAATGAACCTTCACGAATTTCGTAGGCCGCACCGAGCACGCAACCATCTAACTCGTTGTGGTTGTACGTTGGTAAAGATTTGCATTTCCGAAATCTGATACCGTTCGTGTAGATTTCACTAGCTGAAACGTACCGTCATTGAGGCCTGTTGGTTGCTAGCGTTTTTTGCGGGAGATTTTGGAACTTTTCTGTTTTCGACGGGGAGGGTGGGGTGAAAAGGAGATTTTCCGACACCTTCGCGTGCCGCCACAGCCCAGTAGATTTAGTAACGTACAAAAAGTGCAAAAAAGTATTCGCTCTACCGGGAATTGAACCCGGGACCTGTTGCACCGTAGTCTGCACTCTGCGGATGGGCGCAAATCAGACTAAGAGCTGGACGGCAAATTGCGGGTAAAAATTTTCAGAAGTTAGAAATACTATGTCACCAGTGACAAAGCTCCGTCCTTCGCACAATAATTACGTCATTATATCTCCTACGTCCCTACAACGGTTCATTCTACGACGACTGAACAGGCATAAACGGTGGCATAATTGTTCAACATCAGCTGGACGAACATGCTCGTATTTTCGTCGTTCCTTCAAAAAAACTTAACTAAAAGGCATTTCAAACAAACAATCCGTTCGAAACGACACGACTATTGACAGAAAAACAAGAAATCATTTTGTACAACACGGTCGATTACTGGGAAAACAACAAAGAGACCTCAAAAAACAAGCGACGAGACGCGGAAAACGCTCAAAAACAAAATGTGGCAGTAGAAATCATCTCACGTCGGAGTCGTCGCAACCACTCAACGCCAGCAGTCGACGAAAGTCCGACGCCCGAGTGGCGACAATGGTTTACAGCTTTCGCTGAGTCGACCTATTTTGACCGGTTTGACCAGATCCTCCTATCGATTAGCTGGACAGAGCAAATTCTCTGGACTTTTCTCATTCTCAGCGCTATCGAGCTAGCGATAAAGTCCGGCTCGAAAACTGTGTCCGACTTTCTCGAGCAGACGACGCCGATGAGCGTTAGCGCAATGGTCAACACGAGCCTCTCGTTCCCGAACGCGACCGTACTCTAGCAGCAGCAGCAGCAGAAAATCATTGATGCGCGACCCCGGTGACCCCATAGCGGCGTCCATGGTGGTAGCATTCCCTTCCAATTGGCGCGAGGTTTGTTGGCTTTGATTAACCGGATTAACCCGGTTCCGAAATCACTGACGGTTTTCATTGTTCTCTGCGGTGTTCTACTTCAACAAGTGCGCCTCAGTGGTGTTTAAAAGATTGATAAATTCGATTAAATGTCAATTTATTTCTGGAGGGAAAGTTCGCGGTCCAGGGCTGCCGCGACTGTCCCCGCCAATTTGCTGAAAGATAGCTGATCCTAGTCTAAGAAAGTGTGTCAGATTTACTTGTTGTGTCAGATACCTGATAGTCGAGAACCTGCACGAGCTCGACGATGAAGACTGGACTGACTGAATGGTTTCAATTGACTGGGACTGGGTTTGGGCAACGGTTCGAAGCTGTAGCCGGAACAAAAGGAAAGATGCAACATTTCTCGAAAAATTTTGTGATTTTCGTTGAAGCTTCCATTTCCCAAACTTGACTTTTTGCATCCGACCACCTGGTGCCCGCAGCTGCCCAAGAAAAAATGATAGCTCCTGTCATACAACGATAGTGAGCTTAACAAGGTTTATCCCATCCTCTTTATCCTGCCTATCCGTTATTAGGCCCGCCTACATGTAAGCGGAGCCTATTGCGGTGGATTTTGTCCGTCCCTCCGTACCGCGTCGATCTCGAGCTGGAAGCAACCGATCCAAATGCAGTTTTTTGCAGTAGGTAGCCCTCAACTATCGTACCAACGAGTTTGCATTTTTATTTTTGGGGGTTCATTATTCGAAGCCAGGGACTGTCTCAAATTTGATTCTCTGTGTAAATTTAATGATAAAGTTGACTCTCAGGCGTCGATCTCGAGCTAGAAGCAATCGATCGAAATGCGGTTTTTTGCGTTCGATACCTTGCGTGAAGGGGACAATACATGAGCTCAAAAATGAGCACTGGAGTTTTAATATTGGGTTCAGGGGAACGAACTGGATTTGGTTTCCCGTGTAAACAATTGATTTATCAGCCTGCGGTGGCTCGCGTCTGTGTGTGTGTGTCGACAATATAACTTTCGAAATAAGAGGGCTAGCGGGATGAAACTTGTTGTGGAGGTTCGCTGATCAAAAGTAGGAATCAAATTCTTCAACCAGCCAAATCGGCCCACTGGTTCGGCTCCTGGACCCAAATATGTCCCAAAACCAATGGTGACGTCATATGTGTATGTCCTACACAGCAGTGGTGGCGCGCGTGTGCGCGCTCTTTTTGCTTGGTCGCACTGCAAGTAACGGAGTGTGCCAACTGGCGAGTTGGAAAAAAATTTTCGTCTCCTTTTCTCACCGGATAAAAAGTGGTACTATTTTCCAAACTTTTTGATTTAGACACGATTAAAATGCGGAATAAAAGAACAACCGGATTGTCTGTATTTGACGAGATAAAATTTTTTGAATATAAAATTTTTTCCCTATTAAGAATTTGTTTTTCGTAAGCAAGAAATACGAATTTTCCGGCTCCATAAAAATACTTTTTTTTCGTTTCCGGAAAGGTCGAAGAATTTCCCGAGCTTTCGAAAAACGGCACCGGTCAGATGTCGACTTTCTCTTCACCATTTCTGTCTCTTTCTTTGCTCATTCTATCGCCACTACCCCGCTAGTGGTCACACGTCGATTGCCTTAGGTCCACTTACACTTTCGATTATCTCTGTCGGTTTGAGTGAGTGTGTGTGGACAACATTTCTTCAGGTGGGAGCAACCGCTTGGGACGCGGTTTTTTTGCAGAAGATACCATACGTCAAGAGGAAATTTTTTTTTAAATTATTGATAAAATTGAACGCAACATGAAAGCGGGCCTACGGATCGGCAAGTCCGACTTGTTGTAAAACCGCTTTAAAAAATCGAATTTTTTTCTTTCTGCGTGCGTTTGAAAGGTGGAAAAATAGAAAGTAATCAAAATTGGGGTATAATTATTTGGTTGTTATTTTTAGTGAATATAGCAACGTAAATGGGTAAACTACAGTGGTGCATAGATAACTGGACACCGAAGAGTTTCGTCGAAACTGGTCCAGATATACGAATGTTCGCTTATGAATGCGTATTTATACGCATAATTGAGTCCAGAAAAATGTCTACTTTTCAAAACTATATCCACTAACCATGCATGTAATTGTAAACCTTTCTCATTTTTTTTAAATTTTTTTTTAAGTTGGGTCTGTGAGTGCAGGTGCATAGTGAATCCATATCGCCCAAAATGCGCAGCTGCTTACTTGATTAAGATCACAAAAAATACTGATTGCGACGAGACACGCAGACCACAACTGCTTACTTTAGCCTTTTCCTTTTTGTAGTCGCAGTATCTCTGTCGTCTGTGGCAACATCTGCACGGGGAAGAGCGCCGTAAAGGTCGCCCTGTCTACACTGTGGGCTGCCGACGTCCTCAAAAAGCAAGACGACGCTAACGACAACGTAAAAGAGTGGACCAAGAAGGCTCCTCTTCTGCTCGTTGTTGACTGTCTTGATCTAAGGGAGCGCCTGTCTCCAAACGCCAAGGAATATTCTCTTGGCGATCTTCTCATGCGAAGCGGTTGTTTTGACATCATCGGCAAAGACGTGCACAACGACGAAGTCGAGACCAAAGTATCGCAAACAGGGGCCGCAACCGTGAGAGACAACTCCTCAAATGCCTTTCTCCTCACACAGAGTGCCACAGCAAACACTCAAACTGAACAAAGCGGTGCAGCACGAAAGCCAGCAAAATTCGATGCAGCGATAAGCAGGCAGCGCAGCTCGTCTGGTGTTGCAACCGCCACTCAAAGTTTCGTCGTCCCACACGCCGGAGAACAGAAGCAGAGCCAAATCGACGAAAGACAAATAAAGCTGTTGCAGTGGGTCAAACGCAACAAACGACAAGTCCTCATCCTGATTGACCACTTTGAGCAGTACGTAGGCGATGACGGCCTCTCAGAGTGCGATGAGCTAAACGTCATCCTCGGCATGGTTCCGCCGCCGACGACGTCGTGGCGGAACGAATGGCGTGCCATACTGTTCGCACGTCCACATGCAATGCGGAAAATGTTTGTGGTAAAGCTCAATCGAACGGTTCAATGCATCGAGCTGTGTGGCTTTGAGGACAAGTCGCTTCGACAGCACCTTAGTTTGCAGTGGCCGGTAGACTATCGTGAGAAGGGACTTAGGTGGTACACCAAAAGTCTCAGTGAAGACGAGCGACGCATGATTCTAGGATTTCCGCTCGTCCTCTTCGCATTTCGAGACTACGTCGCATCGCGTCGTCATGCGCCAAAGGCTCTCCACGAAGTGTACGCAGTTGCGTGCTCGTACGCTAATAGCGTCAAGCAAGTTCAGCAGCAACGTGAAGGTTCTACACTGCAAGTCAATTCGATTGCGACCGCAAATCCGCACAGATGCTGGAAGTGTGGCTACAACATCACGCGCTTTACACCCGCCTACGGTTGCACAAAATGCCATTCGCACGTGCAGGCCGCAAACGTGTTTCACCTTGGCGTATCTAGAAGCAGCTCCCAGGTTGGCGATGGCACATCAGCACAGTTCGTCACTCCGGCAGCGCCTAGTGTCACGTACTTCGAGCTATTAAACTTGCAAACCTTGGCGTTCAATCGATTGACAAGCAACGAAAAGTTCGAAAACATGGAAAGCGTTTGTTCGTTTGCTGTCGACTCTCCACATGAAGCAGCCGCGGTATGCAACGTTGTCGAAGAAGCTTTCCACGCCGAAGCCATGCGTGCACCGTTTGCATGCGGGTTGTTCAAGGCCATCACC
>JAQGBB010000193.1:0-23653 GCA_034691745.1 Prismatolaimus dolichurus
ACTCACTCACTCACTCACATGCGACCCGGTAGCTATCTTTACTTTCGCACTGCGTGCTTCAGAAGATGCAAAAAGAGTAGTCGAAATCAGTTTAGAAAAGCGAATGAAAAATGCACTCGTTGACTGGTACTTTGGGCCGCTGTCCTGGATCGCGCGAGTCTGTACGCCCTGCCAGAACAAGATTTGCACTTGGTAATCTCTCGGGATGCCCAATTTTCGACCTCACAAATTTAAGAAGTCCTTAAGTGACGCGAAAATAGCAAAAAACGCATTCCGGCCTGCATCGCTAGATTAACCTTTTCGGCCTTCGGTTTTTGCTTCAAAAATGACTTCTTCAGGTTGCTCGTGGTAAATATTATCACAGCATAAGAGTCAGAAACAGGTGAAGCAGCGAAAAGTAGAGACCGTGTCATTTTTACCTTAAACTTTTAACGGTTGTAGAAACAAGCAAATGCTGAAAAGGAAAGCTTTAGCTTTTAGATCAGCGCTGTTTTATATCGACGATCCCTAATTATCACACTCTGCCTGAACAAGATGCACTGTAGCTCAGTGCTCCTTGTCTCGTGCCGACTGCAGTTGCTGTGCCAAGCATTTCAGAACCTGCTGTGTGATTTTTGCTTTGGCAAGGCACATAATACGCAATCGTGTTGAAGATGGCACGTGCAGAAAACTCTAAACTACGTTTAAAAAACAAAACTAAATTATTAGATTTATGCTATTTTCTTAAAATACACTATGAAAAAGTAGGCCAGTGATACGCCACCACCAGTTACTGTACACAGACTAAAAGTAATCAAAAACTACCCCAGAAAACTCAATAATAGAAATACTAACAGAGGATCGACAACATGACTGTAATGGTCACATGACGTCATAGTTGCGAACGCTCATTACTGTCAGGAGTGCATGCAGTAATTGTGGCAGCAACCCAACAAATGTTAATAGAGAATGTGTGCTTCTGCACTAATTTGAAACACGTCTGCTGCGTTTGGACAATCATTCTTCACATGTGTACGCTAGCCTTCGGCGATATCTCTCTAGTGCGTCTGGTCATAACTAGAACCATCTTCGACGGTTGAACCGTCGCCGCTTTTTTGCACAAGATAATTCGGCTACCGATTTTGAAAAGAATTTCCTTAATGGCCGAATTCATCGCGACGTTGACGAAAAGCGCTACTATGTTTCCCATGAGAATGATCACGTTCCCGTATGGGCCCCACACTGAGCGCTGCGCTGCTGGCATACTCGCGGTGCCGAAGCCGTAGAACTGCGCTGTGAGCGAGAACGCTACGTAGATGCAAACGAGCGCAAGGCCGGCCACCGTGGCTCTGTACTTGAGGCTGCGTCGAAGCTCGTTCATGTTCTCGCCTAAAATATCGCATTAAAATAAAACTTAGATTTTGTAAATTTAAGGAGCTTCCATAAAAGAAATTTAGAAAAACAGCTGAATTTTTGAACCGCTAGCCCGGTCCTCAGAACCTATCTGTTTTCGTCTGTAAATGGCCGCCAATGCAACAAATCGAGCTGGATAAAAATTACCGTTTTGTCGTGCCTTCGATATCATTTGCTTGAGGAAAACGATAATGCCGACGTAGAGGACCACCGTTGCGCAGTTGTAGATCAAATTGAGTGCGGTGTTGATCTCGTTGTAGTTGGACGTGAGGACGTTCGCGACAGTGCAGGCAACGACTTGCGCATTTGGGCTCATCGATAGTGCGGCGGCCGTCGCGATCACGACGATATTGATTGCCCATACGGAGATGTTGACTAGCTGAAGGCTCTTCGCGGACACACTCATGTACCAAGTGGGCATCGAGATGCCGAGAAAGCGGTCGAGTGCGATACAGAAGGCCTGTCCTTGCGACGTAGTCGCCGCAATTCCCATGGCGACCACGAGGGGCATGCAGCTCACTGACGTTGCGGTTGCGGGCTCCTCGTTGAGATAGCCGTAGAGGCGACGCCATCCTTGCGTCGCTATCAGTGCCGCGAAGCAGCCATCGGCGACGAGCTGCTGCATCAGACAGAGATAGAAATTCGAACGGAGCAACTTCGACGATGCGATCACCAGCAAGACGACGACGTCGAGAAAACAGAGCGCACAACCAAGGGACACGAACGCGGCGCCCAGTTGGACCTGAGTGCTGAGCCAGATGAGCGATTGCTTGTCGATGGACGACAAGTTGGAGGTCGACATACCAGCTTTCTCGTTATTCTATTGCTAGAATCGCCGGGCGTTTCTTCAAGCATAGCGCTAGCTCTGAGACTCGCTTTTTAGCAGCAAAATTGTGGTTATTCTTTTGAAAATGTATTTCTTGCGTCCTGCATGGAGCGCAGCGAAATTAACAGGATAGCTAAGTGATCCGATGAAATTTATCCCCCCTATCCCCTTATTCCCCTATCCTCTCCTTATCCCTTGCGGACAAAAGTTAGCGGACGGTGTGAGAAGTGCAGATGTACCACTTGCAAGTTGCTAACTTGCAAATGGTAGGTGACAATTTGCCAGCGAGGTACACTAAAGCATCCCGCGATTTCAAAAATAACCTACTAGATGGCAACGTGCCGACGGCGGGCAACAACTTGGCAATGGGGGGTTTGGGGGCGAAGGCCCCGAAAATTAAATTTCTGTTTTTTTTTTTCTAGAAGAGAGCGAAAACGTTGTACGGTGACAAATCGTGGCCTCATTTTCTCTCTTGCTTCAAAACGTTTTCACGAGAGCGAGGAAAAACGTAGCGCATAGGCAAATCGCGGCCTCCTTTCTCTTTTGTTTCAAATTCTTGCACCCGTGTCTTTTTTTATTAAGCAGGACGCTTTTTCGGCGGTGCCGATTTACTTGTAGAGCTCTCTGGCGCGCAGAGTGATCAAAGGGCACGCCTCCGTGCGGTGCTTAAGGGCCAGCTGCGGAAAGTTATCATGTAATGAAGATTTTCCGCTGGGGCGCCCCGACCTCTTTCGGTCTTGAGCAGAGGTGTGTGAAACGATTGGCCTATTGTTCTTTGTTAATTCCTTCTGCTGAGGTACACGCCCGCAAGCCAGCTGCGTACGCTTACGTAACTGAAGGGTCGTAGAAGTAGCCAAGCAAAATTCAGATTGCTTTTATTTGGCTTCTATCGCAATTTCACACAAGCAGATGATGTGTACACCTTCAAACGTCGTCATTACTCATAATAGATAGCAGAGTCTGCTGAATCGATGTCGGGAACTAAATTACTTGGCGGGGGCGCTGAAAGGCCGCTTGACCGATTCGCGTCAAATTTGGTGGCATCATAAGTGCACGCTCTAGTCTTGCATGCACTGCCATCGGTGCTTTTTGTCATAAGTTGTTTCAGGTTCACTGGCACACAGAGGATCAGTGACTCTCGATCACTGGCTCATCCGACTAGTTAATTGCAATTCTTTGTATCCGGTACCTGGTATTTTCGGGACCTTAGTACCCATCAGTGGAAAACACCAATACCTATCAAAATACGTCAAAAATTCGCACGAAAATAGCACTAAAGCAATTTTCGCACATGGTTTCCACCAGCACGGTACTGCTTTTAGAAATTGTAAATGCAAAAGTGCCACGACATGAATGTTGGATGCAGACATAACGTTTGACACGTCTAGCGGGCCGCTATCCCATCCCAGCGCAGAGCATACTGCACTCCCACATCATTCTCCTTCGCAACACTTCATACCTAGCTACTTTCGGACTGCATCAGAAAGTAAGCGTGATTAATCAAATTTGCCCACCCACTCGCTCACACTCGTACAGAGCGGACTACACATTCCATGCAGAAGGTGTCCCCGCAGATGCTTGCAACGCGATATCGTATACGGTGAAAATTCTATTTGCGCGTGTCGATCGCCTCTGGCTAACCGATTTTGAAGTTGAAAGAAATGCTTCGGTGTTTTCTCGACTCTATCATTATATCAATATCTTGAATTTATGTATATATACGCCCAATGTATTTAGTAGATTGTGTAATTGTTGTCAAATACGTGAATGTGGCAAACATTTTAAGTAAAATATATCATTCGATCTTTAGTAGCTTAACACACAAAATAGATTGTTTCTTTTCGTTCTCACACAAAATTTGTTTCACACCACCATCTTTGTATGATATGACCAATAAGTAATGGCGAAAACCCTTGATTTTTTTGACGGAGAATCCGAATCCGTTGTCAAACGTTGAAAAGATCAAAGTCTAGTGCTTCAAAAACAGTACACCACTTTCAAGGTAGTGATAAAATGAGGTACAGTTTTGAGGTACTAGACTGAGAATCTTCAACTTTTGACGACATATTCAAAATCTTCATAGAGAAGTTGCTAAAGTGTGTTTGTACTCCGTACAACTTCGTTGTGCATTGACAAACGATTTCTATGAAACTCTCAACTGTGCATAGCAGAAAAAATGTTTTCTTTTTCGACAAACTGACGCAATTGGCTGTTCCCTGAAAACGTCGTTGTTCAAACTGCTCACAAAAACCCTTCGATGATGCAAGTGCAGTTTAAGCAAGGACTGCAAGCCCTTTCGCCTCAATTTGTGAAAAATTTCAAAGTTTTCGACTGCTTGCTCCGCTCTAGCATACGCTCCGAATTGATTTTCCGAAAAAAATGCGAAAAATTCGCTCGTTATGCTCCTGGAATCAATCTTGCAAAATTTTATGCGCAAAGTTGTTTTGAAGCAAAAAATTTTAGCATAAAAATGTATCTTTTAGTTTGCCATGCGTTTCTTACCTTCAGCCTCTATCGGGCGTGGGCAAAAGTTTTTGGCCCTAATTGCACAAAGGTTGAAAAGGCTTGAGCGAGAGACTTCGCTTTGCCCAGACGTTGTTTTAGTTTGTTTAAACATAGAGGCCATTCATTAATGACGTCACCTGCCTGACTGAGTCAAAAATTTTGCGCAGGAAATGACGCTACGTGTAAAATATAGCCTATGTTTATCGTTAGCCTATGGCTTGCGACGAAGATGAGTGCGTGAGTCTAAAATTCTGAATTTCTAAGTGACGCCATTAATGAATGATCTCATAGTGCACGCGGGGCAATTATTCGTGCTGTCAAAATAGAGCAACGAAACATTTACTTTTAACGCACGTTTAGTTGTGGCGGTATTTTTTGATTATTATTGACTGCACTTTAAATAAACAAGCTTGTGGCGCATTGTTTTCAGCTTTGTAAGTTCTTATTCAGAAATCTTATGTCAATGTGTACCGCGTTCGCCCATATACGTAGTACTATTGGCAGCAGACACGGCCGATTGCACAAAGACTCACTGAGGCGCGACGGTGGGCCTAATGCTGCGCTAACTAAAGCGTTGTTCAACCAGAATTTGATTGTGTTTCGTGAGTGTGTTTGGCCTGCTGGGTTTTTGCCCACTTCTTTCTCTGGCTGGGATGAATTTACACACGAAGAGACACACTATGGCATAGAAGAGACGTATTTAGTGAGCGTTGTTTCATCTTTTATTCGTCGCAGTTTTCTTCATCTTCCATTTCCGTCGTGGACACCGCCAAGGCACTTGGCGGCGTGATCTCCACGGTCACTGCGTCAATTTGTCTGCGATAAAAGATTAAAGAGCACATAGTATCTGGCAGCGTAGGTGAATAGCGGGTTTACTTGCCCTGGCTCGGCCGGAAAGGGGAGCCCCTCCTGGCCGAACGAAAGAAGAAAAAAGTGGGCTGGGAGAACCCATTTTCCTTGTGGAGCATACACTTGCCCAAAGTACCTCCAAACAAAACTTCAGCTTGCCAGCTTTCTTATTTCAAGAGTTATCGAATTCCCAGTTCGGTGAAGGATCGGTAGGCGATCCGCTTTACTTGTCATCTGTTACAATATGCGGACGATAGTATCCACGAAAGTTACACGTAAAGAAGTTGATAAGGGCAGACAGGATATTTGCGCTGTTGCATACTTGTGGGCTTTGGTCTTGCGCTTCGCAGACCGTAATCATACCGTGACCATCCCTCCCGCTGCTGATTGCGTAGTATGTAAAATGCTAGCGACCAATGAACTCACACACGCAAGCTCCGCCCTCAGTGGTGAGCGGAGCTTGCGTATATGAGTCCATTGGCCGCTAGGTGAAATGTTCGTGAATAGTTTACATTATACGTTTGCGTCAATGTGCAAAGCATGCGAAAATCGAGATTTGCACCTTGAACCAAGACCCGGGCTTGTGCGCCATTATAATCCAGAGATAGCAAAAGGCACAACTGGACTTTATGTGTTCAATTTTGGTTCGGAATCCGATGATGAATGTTTCAGCTGGTGAAGACCGGATTATTAAACGAGCGAGGGAGCAACCCACTAAGCTTATCACACGAGTTCTTGTGCCACGCATGAACATGCGACCAGCCATGTTGAACAATTTTGCTCGCTATAAAGTCTCTAATAATACATGCTCTTGCCGTATGAAAGGCACGTAGGACTCGCTGCTATTTCTAGTTCCTTAATATCCTGCTAAAGACTAATCCATTAAGACTATGATAACTGCTGCAGCGTGTCAAACAACCGTAGGCTACATCAGTGCGAAACACAGGTGCGCTAACGTGAACACAAATTACGCCCATATGTTGCAGTTGCAGGCTGGTTTGACCTTAATGTGACAAGCATAATTGAAGGAAAGTAAGCAGAAAACAAAAGCGAACTGTTTCACAACGTCAGCGATATTTAGTGCTGCTGTATCCTTGCGCGTGATTGCGCGATGATAATCCTTGGTTTATTTGACAAGTATTTTTGCAATTTTGGGGCCAAATACGTCCATCATCGCGAGAATTGGGATCTGGATTTTCGGGATTGTATGTTAGCATATGCAAAAGCCTCCAAAAGCATTTCTGTACTGGGTAATTTTCAAGCGAGTTTTGTGCAAAAGTTTGGAGCAACAGAGAATAGCTAATTGATTAGTCAAAAAATAAAGTTCAGCTGGTGATGGAAAAATGTGCTTTATGTGTTTTTCTACATGTGCTTTAATGTACTCTACAGTATTCTAGCTCTTTCTAAAATCGAACTTGAAGCTGTCTCGAAAGCACATTCAACCTCATAAACTTTTTACAAATTGCGAAAATCTCGCACAGGGACAAAATTGTTTATGAAAGTGTCGCGTTCTTCTGCACAGTACCGTATTATCTCGGATTTAAGCCAGTCCTACCCCTGGCTGGTTTTACACTGTTTCTTATAATAAATCTGTGGAAGCGCATATCCAAACTTATGCAGCATGCGACTCGCGTGTGCAAAACCGGCCATAGGCAGGACTGGCTTAAATCCGAGATAATACGGTATCAAAGAGAGCGCTGAAACTGTTGTTCTGGCGTATTTTTTTCCACAGCACAAACTTACCAGACTTTGTAACACCACTCTTACTTTATCAAAAAGACATCACTTTATGAATTTTCTTCAAGAAACTGTTTTAGTACTTCCACAGAACATTTGCTTAAAACAGACTCAAAATGCAACCTAATTTAAAAATTATTTCTCAAAAATATCCTCGAAAACAACGAAAAAGTGTATTCAGAATCCCGAAAATCCCGACATTTTTTATTCTCTGATCTCGACAGCAGGACCAGAATCGCCAAACGGCGGGATTTGCGGGACTCGAGATCGAAATCGGAATAATTCCACGGAAACGTTAGCGCACTGACCTTCCTCGATGTACCCAAAATGGGCTTATCGTCATGACTGAGCACAATACGCTTGTTTGCGCTAAATCTAGCAAGCATTTATCTCAAGAAGACTGAGTCGCTCGAAGTGCGCAGAGCTTAACTCAAAGAACGTAGTAAAAAGCCGGATTTTTGTGCTTGTGTGACGCTGTCGCTCTAAAACAATCCACTCTTTGGTTAGAGCAAGAACTCTCGTAATGCACTTAGATTATTACCCGCAGCAGCAATCTGCTTTATTTGGGTGGCTTCCGAAAATAGACGGGCGTGGGCAGCTGATGGACGTACCGTTTTTAATAGTTACGTAATTGCACGACACCGCACATGAGTTTAAAAATAGACCTTCAATAATGTTAACACATTTCTCTGTCATCGTGGAACTTCACAACCATTTAGCTTGCTATCATATGATTGTCATATAATTTCAGACCACAGAACTGAGCCGCTATCGCTTTACTACAGCACAAAAATAAAGTGTATCAAGTCTTCGCAAGCTTCATGTGGGTTGTCACGTAGAACGCAGAGCAAAAAAGCAGGATAAATATGTATCTGAAAACTAAACAAAGAAATTATGCACACGGCAACAGTAAACTAGAATGAGATGACATTCGGATGGGATGCTCTGGATATATTAAAGAGTATTCGAAAGTCTGAAAATTGCTATTTCCGGCATTTCGCTGCACAACATAATTTATTGCACAACACAGGATGATCGCTGCTCAGGACAACAGAAGAGAGGTTAAGACGATAGGCTGATGCAGTTATGAATAGTTGTGACGTGGTGCAAAACTTGAGAATATAAATACAACAATTTACATGATCGGCGCAGCTTGTGCTTGGGTAAAAAATGCTATAAATGTGCTAATTAATTTGCGAAAAGATCCCATGGTGTGCTTTCCACGGTGTCAAAATTAATGCCTTTTTGGTCGTACAGTTGTCGGTTTCATACCGGTAATTACCGGTGGCTTTCGTTATTGATTTTTGTTACGCGTGAGCGAGTACCCGCCAGCCCTGAATCACTTCCAGCAGCCACGCTGAATGTTTGAAGCTGAAGCGAAACCGATGAAGTAACTGCATTTTGTCGACAGGTTATAAACCTCACGAGGTGTCCGTACGCCATTTTCAGTAGTACGATGAGCGCCTCATAAGCGGCGCTGCGATACATCGACGAGAACACACACTGGATGATGAAACAAAGCGCAGAGTTCATGTCGACCGCAAAGCCCGCCAGCGTTTGAATGACGCCATTGCTAACGGCGCTCGTTATCGTCGTACCGGCAAAGGTGACACAAAAGTTGCCACAACGGACAATAATCAGCAGCAAAATGAATACATACGTCACCATATTTACACATGTACTAGCGAGAACGAGCTTTGCAATGTTGTAGTTGACAAACCGCCGCCGCTTTTGTGTTGCATTGACATGTTGCCCATCTTCGACTTTCGTATTTTTTCGTATTTTTAGCGCAAGCAGAAAAGCGCACATGAAGTGCAGACATGCGACGACAAGAAAGCCCACAATGTAAAAGAGGGAAATCTCACCTGCAGAACTCGTGTAAATGGCATGCGTTAGTGCGGTGCCCGTTAACCCTCCAGTGTAAACGTATGAGTAAGCGTACAGAAAAAAGCTGGCCGTGCCGACTAGGTAGACCAGCAAACCAATCAGAAACAACCATCGTACCATGTACGCTTGCACGCGACTGTGATACCAGAGCGGGTAGTACATTAGCAGCGTTCGCTCGAACGCTTCCGCACATTTGAGGAGAGCACCGAAGAGCCAAATAGCGTAGTACGTGTAGAGGAACGTACCAGAAACAGCGGAAATTTTCGTTGCTACGTACGGTGAAATGTAACAAAATGGGAGTAGATAAAGGAAGTGCATGTTGAGATTCGTGTCCGATAGATACTCAAAAGCGAGAAACGAGCCCAACTGGCATGCAATCTCCGCCTTATAAATGATAAAGCCTGGCATCGCATCAAGATTTTTTCACCACACGGCGCAGGACGATGAAACTAACGATTGCGGTGAGGAACGCAAATGGGGTCCAAAGAAGCATTGCGAACGTGGCTATGAGAAACGTTTGTTGCTGGACGTCAAGAAAATTAGGTGCTCCCAGCATATTCCAGAGAACATCATACCACATCGAGCGCGAGAAGAGAGCGCACAACTCACTTGTGACGTCAGACGTTACGTTATAGTCAACACCTACCACGTACGAAACAAGAAGTTGATATTCTTGTTCCGCAAAGTACCAAGGTAGATAAGCGTTTTCAAGAAGCCAATAGTTAAAGAGAGGTTCATAAGCTTTCACAGTTGTCGGGCAAAGTGTTTGCATTGCCGTTCTAACGGCAATGCTGTACGCAGGTATGCTGCTGCTAAAGTTGACGTACGGTGCGCACCAGGTGTTGAAGAGTTTGACGTACTCTTGATCCGCTTCGGTGGTTGTTGGCACTGTGTCAAAAGCTGCTGTTGCGTTCGACGTTATCGATCCGCCGCCAGGTGTAACGGTGTTCCGCTGTTGTAACGTAGAAGTGTCGACGCCGGCAGCTGAAGTGTTGGCGACGTTCGATGGATGCACTCTTGTAAGTGCAAGGTGAAGGAAAAAGAAGACGCGCGTGAACATTGTTTGATGACGACGCAAAGACGAGACTCGCGCCTCTGAAGCCTGTACGGCGGAGCAGACTTGAGTCTTAGATACTGCATTAGGGACCAAGTTTCCAACTTGCCGCGTCTTGCAACTTGCCGCACCTGATTCCTGACAGCGAGGCTGATTTGTCGGGAAACCGTCAGTTCCAAGGGAAATTCTCTGTCCAGTTTTAGGGAACCAAAACAAATAGGGTGCGAAAAGTTGCAGAAACGACCATTTTCGACGAAATTTCGGTTTTCAACACTTCGAACACTGCTACGGCCGGTGTCACAGAAGAAAATGACTCCCCGAACAAATTGACAGCGGGGAATCAATTTCTTCTGGGATTACTGTAGGTCCGAAGAAAATGGGGTGGGAGGCTGCGTGTCGAGATACGGTAGCAGTAGAGTCCGAAAAATCGCAGTAGAGAGGAGTGATCAAAAATTTCAGCAAGAAAAAATAATGTCGGAAAAATATAACTTAGCTTGTCCACCCATTCGACCATTTGACATGCACTTAGGAATTAGCTGCCACTCGGACAAAATTGAAGAAATAGCAATATTTAGGGAACGCAAGAAAATTCGGGATTTTTTTCAGTTAAATCAAGGTATTTGACGGAAAAAATCGTATCTCAATTATTACTTCCTATTAAGGAACAGACACACACTTGTACTTGAAATATTTTTTGCCCAAAACATTTTCTGCAGCATTTGGTTAAAGAACAAAATCAGAATGGAACGCAGTAGCTTTGAAAAACGGCAGTAACCTAATTTTGACGCGTTACCTAATTTTTTCGCGGACTAGGTGAAATATTATAAGTAATATATTTATGGTACTTAAAATATTTTAAGTGCAGCTGTGTGTTTATTCGTCGACAAAAAGTAATAACTGAGATGCAATTTTCCCGCCAAATACTTTGGTTTAACAAAAAAAAACACCAAAAATTTTCTTGCCCCCAGCTATTGCTATCTTTTAATTTTTTTTGACGGGCGGCGGCTAATTCATAAGTGTATTCGACAGCTGGTTTATGTTTTTTCTTGCTGAAATTTATGCTTACTCTTCTCGACTGCGGTTTTTCGGGCTCTACTGTTACCGTATCCCGAAATGCAGTCTCTTATCCCGACACGCAGCCTCCCACCCCAATTCTATTCCGACCTACAGTAATCGCGAAGAAATTGACATTTGTACGGAGAGTCGTTTTCTTCGGTGACACCGGCGAACCGACGGGTACGGTGCGCATTCGGGACCGTTCGAACCGCAACAGAATGGCGGAGGTTGTGGGTTAGGTCGCGTCCCTGCACTTCCGTGAGATCCCGCGAAAAACCTCTTTGAGCATCAGGTGCGGCAAGTTGCAATATAGGCTTTGGCACTTAGATATACGGGCTAACATTGGACGCGCGGCGTAATATTGGAAGGAGGCCGTTATCAAAAGCAGCTATCACGTGATACAGTATTCCCAAATATGTATAGCAGATTCAGTAAGTAAGGGAAAGGACATGGATGGAGGGATTACAAGTGATGGGGTCTAAACCTATCGATTAAAGAGTAAAGTCGGCACGCGATCAGTTTGGTGTCAAAGTTATACAAAACTGTTTGATATGGACTAAGGTTTATTGCATAATCACGCACCAGCAGAGATAGCATCAAATAGCGATGACGCTAGGAAGCACGGTTTACTATGTTTCTCAATACTTTCCTTTAGTTAAGCTTCTCACACAAAAGACAATCCTCCAATTTGCGATTGCAATAGATGTACATAGCTTTTATTAACGTTTCAGTGCTCCGCTTCGATAGTCTGCGGCTATTCGACTCTTGCGTCAATTAGCGTTCTCTCAATGAATTTATCTAGAACAGAAGAAGAAACTAGAACTGCGCTATATAAGTGAAAACGGATTTTATTAAGAGCTTCAGTGAGCGGAGTTGTTGTCGAAGGTTAATCGCATCTCTGTGGCTAAAATAAGAACTCGCGCGGCAGCTGGTTGTTGGCTCGCTCTTCGTTTGAACGGGCATCATCTCATAAAACATTAATGACCGGATTCCAACCAAAGTTGAACGTGGTTTCACCATGATTCTGGTAGTGCCTTTTGCTGGCCTCGGCTTGAACAATCTCTGGGTCATAACGGCGTCACAGATATGAGTCTAGGTTTTAGGTGAAAAGTCGATTTTTTCCTAAATATTGCACATTGAGGCAAACATATCGTGTAAACTATTTGCAAAAATTTTACGTATTACGTAATAGATCTATCTTTTGCACGTTTGTCCATACTGGCCCGACGGTCTCCCCATTCCCCAAGCCTGACCCCTGTGAAAGCTCCCTTGACAGTGTTAATGATGATGAATCGGACAAGGGAATTCGCCCGACAATGAAATCATGTGTAAAGAATAAGCTGTAGCTTGCGTGTGATTAGCATTACACGGGAGTTGAAAAGTTCAAGTGCTTCGTTAACGTAATTGATGAGCGATCCCCAAAGGAGAGTGGAGTATCTAGACAAAATTTGTAGGCCCACTGACGGAACGTCAGTGCGCCTATTGCGACGGGGTTGTCTGTAGTCTGTTCGTGAAAACGATAACTTGAAAAATAAATAACTAATATTTGCCCCCTTTGGACGGTAACTTGCTGGAAGGGAAAGAAAGCTCCAGAGCAAAAACTGGGATTTGGTTTTAAATATTTGAGTGTTGGCGAATTAAAATGTGAATTTCTCGTATCGATGTTGTCGTCTATGCTCAGGAGCGTAACGCGCTGCTGCAGCACCTTCTACCGTTGCCAACGAAAACCCATCAACGTGTTGTTTCACGCTGCGTTGTTCAACGTGACAGCGCAAATGCTGCAAACACGTGACTTGTCAAGGATTCGTAACAGACGAACTCGAGATATGATATTCTGCGTCACAGCTGCTCAAAAACAAAATAGGATCGACTAAATACTAATGGAACATGACTTTCGCTTTTGTTCGTGTTTCGGCTCTGAAGTAAATGCCGTCAATGACAACTGATGCAAGCATGTTAAATTAACTCGTTATCTTCTAGCTATCAGCATTCTTAAAAATGCTAAAATATTTGAAAAAGTTAACTTTAGGGGAATGTTCATGCAAAATTTTGAACGTTTACCATCTCCATCTGGAAATTTTTTTCAAAAAGCTTGTTGAAAGATGGGGAGTGTGATTTTTAAAATTTCTTCAGTTTTTGGGCGCGGAACGGGGTGCGTAAGGGACGGGCAGCCCCAAACTATCAACTATAGGTGTTACTACAAATAAAAAAACTTAAAACTGGCGTTTATGTATCCGTCAGGCGAATCAGCTGCAGTTGACTACGATGTCGTTGACGCCTACCGGGCGCAGATTCCGACTCCCATTGAGGGATACGCCGATCACGGCATTTACAACGTCGACGAGTTCGGGCTCTGCTTCAAACTTTTGCGGAATCAGACGCGCAGAAGGGCGAAAAGTGCATGGCAAAAAGCAAAGGTTCGTGTTCGCGGTTTGCACTTCCTCGGACGCACAATCTCCCCTGAAATACGTCGACTAACTTTCTATTTTTTCTGGAGTAAGAAGAAGAGCTTTCTTTTGACCATTTCGTTTTGTTTTTTTTTTCATGTTCGCTTCTATCGCTTGTTTTCGTCGGATGAAGAAAGGACAATCCACGTTCTGGGCGCTATCGGGGATACGATTGCCCAAACGTATCAATCCCAGCATTTTATGGCAAATATTATAAAATGCTACAACTATTTTTGTAGGTTCGAATCACAGTGACGCTCACAATGAACATGTGCGGAACGGACAAAAGAAGCTTTCACGTCATCGGTAAAGCTGAGAAACCGCGCTGCTTTAAGAACTTCCGCACGTTTTCCATACCTGTCGATTACACACACAATACGAAAGCGTGGCAAACAAAGGGCACGTTCAGGGAGTGGCCCTTCAAATGGGACCGAAAGCTTGTGCGGCACAGTTGAAAGTTTCGGTTTTTCTCGACAACTGCCCTTAGCATCCCTCAGACTTGCAGGAGCCTCAAGCGAATCTGCACACTGCTGGCAAGCCGACGCCAGTTATCGATTTGAAGCTGGCTATTGAGATTCTGGCCGCTGTGTGGAAACACAAGGTTAGGGTTCCCAGTTGGGTGAAGCAACATTTTTTCCCTGCCCGCCTCATGGAGACCCATTTTGCCCAAAGAGGTCCCCATTTCGCCCCATTCCTAAGCACATGCTAAAAATTAGGTGAGTTAGTGTAATTTAGGGTAATCGGGAAATGCTGGGTAATTTTGGGGATAATTTCGAGGTACTGAGATAGTTTATGATACTTTTTAGAGTAATTTTGCGAAAATTTGCCTAATTTTCATAAAAACTTTTCAACTGTTACTACTCTAACCTGCGAAAATCTCTTGAGAAAAGTTCGTTCGTAACCCACCAACACTAACAAGGTTTAGCGATTGACTTGTGCTTTTTACCTTCGAGTTTACTTTGGTCCAATTTCTTAGTTTTTAATATTTTCTAACATAAAGCAGTCGACAATCCAGAACTGCTTGCGCAAAGCAGGTTTCGTTTGTCATGACATCCAGCTCGAAGATGACGCGAGCGAGGCCGCTGACGCAGCCGATCACGTCACGTTTGCTGACTTTGTCGCGGCAGACGGAGTCGCCACTGAGCGCGCACTGACCGACGACGACATTATCGCCGAAGTTGCAGGAGGTGCCGACATCGACGGTGACGACATCGACGGCGAGGACGAAAGTGGCATCAACGGACTGACGACTGCCGTTGAAGCAGCGCACATTGCATCGTTCGACAAGCGCTAAAAATTGCTAACGGACTTTTGGCGTTCTGTGAGACAATAAGCAGGTGAGAATACAATTTCACCTGCGCCCGTACACTTCACGAGCACTCCATGGTGCCGAACACGCACGCAAGCAAAGCATTTCTTTTGATGGAGAAAATACCGCACAATGGTGAGAACAACCCTAGCTGTTCCGTGCTTAGCCCACGTATGTCCTCTATTGGGCCGCCAGTCGCGTACTTTCTTGCGTCAACATCTTGGGCTCGTGCATCCGGCAGTGCTAAACTAGCGCTACTAGACCTAGCAGTCGAAAGACCTGCGCTCACTTTATTACACTTATAGTGCTCGAGCCAGAAGTTTCACCTGCATCGCTCGGTGCAACGGTACCTGAAGAGAATATAGAGTCTAAGCTCGCAATACTACGTCCTTCCTGCGCTCTCGCAGCTGTCTCAATGAATGCTGAAAATTCCACTGCGTTAAATTATACAACTGCTTCCAGCGACCAGACCTGGGCTTTCGCGCTAGCTACGCTCATCTACGCCCTCATCGGTGCGATCGGAAATGGTCTCGCCTTCGGTCTCACCCTCAAGCTGAAGTCCTTGGAAGAACCCTTCTGCCGCATTTTCATTGTCCTCAACGCGACGAACATTCTCACCCTTTTGATCTACATCGTCTGGATCCCGACGGTGATCATCGCGAACGCGCAGGCCTCTCCGTGGTACCTCTCGTTCGTCACCGACGACGCCTACATCCACGAACTCTTTCCGGGCATCTTCTACGCCACGTTCATCACCACATCACTGCATCTCACAATCCTCCTCGCGCTGAATCGCTTCATCGCAATCTGGTGGCCGCATAGCTTTGTCGACATCTTCAGCCATCGACGTGTTCTTTTCTATATCGCCATCGCGTGCGGCCTCGCGGTCCTCATCGGCAGTCCACCGTTGATTCCTTCGTGTGGTCTCTTCTACGATCCCGATCAGTTCACATGGGTCTCAATACCCTCCCCATGCATCACACCCGTCTGGTATGCGAATTTCGCCCTCGAAACGATCTACATTCTCGTGATGATCGGGCTCAATTCGGCGACGTTCTGGAAGCTACGGCAGCGTAAAAAGAAGCCGACTGCAAAACGCAATGGGGCGGACGAGGACGCTGAGGCGAGGCGAAATGAAGTGGCGTTCATCGCGCAAGCTTCCCTTTCGGGCTTCACTATGGCCATCTGTACAACCATCTTCTTCGTTGTGGGCGGGGCGGTCGAGGGCGTCGGCGCGCAGTTCTTTTGCCGAACCATCTGCGGAATCACAGAGCTGGCCGTTGACGGCTATTCGTACTTGTTCTTCAATCGAAATATTCGGCGATATCTTCGCAGTTTGTTCAGACCGAACGCGGTGGAGCCATCGGCTGCTGAAGGGGCAGTAACGAGGAAGAATCACTCGACAATGCGCTCTCAAGCACGTGCTGCGTTGACTACGTTTTAGAATTTGGCGATATATGTGCGATATGGTATGGTCACGTTTGTTAATTCCTGAAAGAAGGCAAGTAAAGAAGGGCCGAAGATTGCAAGTCAAAACGGAGCCTTTACCACCCAAAAGCAGAAGTGCATCCTGCCTATGGCAAAAAACACGAGCACAGAAGTTTTGAAGCAGCAGAGAAAAAGGAGGCCACGATTTGTCGTTCAACTACGTTTTTCATCGCTCTTTTGCAGAAAAAAAACAAGAAAACAGATTTTTGTTTGGGGAGCTTTGCCGCTTTGGGCTTTAGTGTATAAATTGAATCAGCTTTCTGGATCTAGTCGTCATCTTCTGAAAGATCGCGAGGCACGTCCAAAGGTTAGCACTGTTTGCACTTGTTCCAGCGTGACCAGATGCCCAGTTTGCCCGCGACTGTTCCAGTTTTAGACCCCTGTTCCAGGAGCCGCCGACGATCAACTGGGATAAAAGCGCTATTTTCCAGAGTTTTGAACATGAAAATTTGAAAAAAACGTCGACTTTTTCGCCGCTCGCTTTGCTCGCGGCATCATTTTCAACCCACTTCATCTAAGTCAAATTTTCGAGGCAAGTTTTTCGAATTTTTCACCGCTTACTTCATTCGCGGCGTCTTTTCCATACTATATTTTACATGTCACGCGCGCAGAGTCATTGCCCATTGGCCGGTTTTGTCAAAAATTCAAAGCCATATTTTTCTAGACTGAATGAACCTGTGATGGGCTCCAATATGTCAAAATCACGGCCAAATTGTCCCAGTTTTGGCATGTTTGGATCTGGTCACGCTGATTGACTCCAAAACCCAACCCATCCACCTTTCACTCCGCCACAGTTGAATTCGACTGAGCAGCGATATCCAGCAGTCCCTAAAAGAGACGTGTTCAGAAAATGCACAAAGCACAAGCTAGTATTTCTCTGGCTACCTCCCCTCCCGCCGGAAGAGCCTTCGCGGTTTCGGATAAGTTTTTAGAATATACTACACGCCCTATTGAATAAATCAATGAAAAACGTGTACATAGTAGGACAGAAAATAGCGACAGTTTCTACGCCCACCTTGACTGCATTAGCTGTGCTACAAGTAAAAGCACACCGAGTGCGAAACAAAAGGTAATACGTATTTCCTGGACGATGTGTTATAATAACAAGTCGGATGTAGCGATCCTCGGGGCTTACTGACGCAATATGCCAGTGGAACTGAGGTCACCTTTTACAAAAACCGTTAATGACAAGAAATTTTGAAGCATACCGCGCGGGGAGTGCACCAAAAAAATTTCAGTCGAATCTGTTGAGGTGTTCAGGAGTTATATGCAAAACTAGTTAACATAATGTGTGTCAGTGAGCTTGAAAATTATTGCCACAAAAGCCAGCAATGACATCAAAATTTGAAGCCCATCACGTCCTGAATGCGCACACCAAATTTCAGCTAAATGCGTCGATGCATTCAGGAGTTATGCGCAAAAGAAGTTAGCTTAATATGTCAGTGGGCCAGAAAATTCTTACGACAAAAACCATCGGTAACAAGGAAATTTTCAAGTCCGTGGGCCTAAAAAGTGCAGAAAAAAACGGGTCAAATATTTGTGGTGGTGTTTTTCTTAAAAATGGCAATAAAGAAAATTATATTTATGTGCGGTAGCTTAAAGGAACCAAAAGTAATGCCGATGGAAGCTGTCTGATACTGCCGATTCGATCGTCCACGCAATAATGCAATACTTATTTATGTTTACGAGAAAACTCCGATCGGCGCACGGGTTGCAAAAATAGCACCAGCGTGGCATAAAGCATTTTTTTTTGCGGGAAGCCTTTGATCTCAATTGACAGAAGTATAGACAGACGAAGCAGAAGGTAGAGTTCTGTCATGAGCTTGCCAACGAATGTTCGGAAACATCTAGAACATTTTTGAACACTCTGTAGCTAATAGTCGTTTGCTAAGTTTTTTAAATTTTTGTTGAGGACGGAGGGCCAGCTCTCTGCCTTTAGAGCGGTAGATTGAGAATGTAGGAAGCATGCAGGCAGTTTTGGCTTTTTAGCAACTCTGCCCTTTCTTCCTTACGCTGGAGCAAAGATTTAGCTAGGTACACGAGAAATGGTGCTGCCCACGACATGTTAACGAAATAAACAGAATATGGCGACATCAGTCTCCGTTACTCAGTGTCGTCGTTTGCGATGTCCATCTTTCTTCGGTTAAAGCGCCAGGATTTTTTAACGCGGAAGAGGAATCCCGGAAAAGCGATTCATCTCCTGAACTTGGCCGGGAATCTCGGAAAGGCGACAGGGGATCTCGCAAATGTGAGAGCTAAAAAATAGACGAAAGTGCGAAAAAGGAAGAATTTATTGTCGCCGGCGGCTGCGGAACATCGGGCACGAAGCTCAGCACAGTCGATTTCTTCGACGTCGTCGACAGTAAATGGCATCAGTTGACTGCTTCGCTCGATCCGCCATGCGACGACTTCGCCGCCGCGCTTTTCAACCGTCGCGTCTATTTCGTCGGCGGTCTGTACGTCCATCGACGTTCTCGATCGATCCTCGAAAAGCGCTGACGCTGCAACGCTACCGTAATCGCGATCAATCCGCGTACGAAGAAGACGACGCCGATGCCCGACATGACGACGGCGCGTTTTCACTTCGGCGCTGTCGTTAGCGACGACGAGATCTACGCAATCGACGGCCGCAGAAGGGATGAACCGTTCAATTCGGTCGAAAAATTTCCGCCAGCCGATGGTCTCCGGTGGAATCGATGAAGCGGTGTCGGTCCGAGCATGTGGCGGTCAGCGGCGGCGAGAGGATTTTTGTCATTTTTGGTCAAGACGAGCAGGGAACGGTGGTCGAATCGGGCGAGGTTTTCAGCATCGCGACGCAAAAGTGGCGTCCGATCGCCGAGACGCCGTCGCCGCGATTTGGCGCTTCGGCAAGCGCGCGCGGCGGTCGCATTTACGTCTTCGACAGCCGTTAGGGTTACGGCGAAGACACGCTTGCAACGATGGACATTTACAATTCGTCGAACAATAAGTGGACGACTTCGCCTATCGTGACGCCAACTTCGCGTTCGTTCGCTGCTTGCGTTCTTGTCTGAGAACGTTGCGTTGGATTGAACAGAAGTGAATGATGGACCATGTTCATTTATGTTAAGCACTTGGCTAGTAAACGCAGGCTAGGCTTTGAGCATTTTCACGCAAACTGGAGACTAGCGACTGTCAAAACCGATCGTTTTCGGAATCGAGTAGAATCGAGGGGCTTTAAAAACTGGGAGGCGAATTGAATCAAATCTAATCATTCTGGCCAAAATTTAAATTGGTTATCACTCTGGGTCAAACTTTGTAACGAATCGAGCAATTTTGAGTGGGCGAATGGAACCGATTCGACCCAATTCGTTTTTTTAATCGTCGCTGCTTGAGAATGTACCAGCTTTATTACCGCGGCATCTGCACAACATAGCCACACAATGTCCATGCACTTTATCGATTTACTTCTCGCAAGTGGGCAGTCTGAGGAAAGTTTGGGCTATGATTGTGTGGCGCAAACACTGCGAAACAATTTGAAATTGCAAAATAAACTTTGTTTTCATCAATGCCTATACCGAATACAGTATACATCAGCAGAATCACCGAGCCAAATTAGCGTTCTTTGTAAAGCTCGACTATCCCCTCTTCCGGTATAAGGGGCGATACACTATTTACGTAAACGAAAAAATCGCCTTTTTGACTACCCCTCCCCCTGTAAACGTTCGTCATGTTTGTCCGGACCCTCTCTGGAACACTACAATTTACGTAAACATTTGGCCGAATCCCCCTTCCCAACCGCAAGTTTTTTTGGTAAATTATGTTAAAAAATTGGTCCCGCTATGTCAAAAATTACATAAAAATTACGTGAAAATAGTGTACAATTTCGAGCTTCCAGCTTCGGCCCCTAATTTGACATTCCGCCATCATATTGATGACATGTCTGGAGAAGTGAGCAATTTACTTGTCTGGTGCGTGAAAAAAATGAGAAATTTACAAAAACTGAAACAAACGGCGAAATTTCGCGGGCATCTTGTTTACGTAAACAATTAGCCAACTACCCCTCCCCCTCTAATGTTCGTAAACGTTCGTCAACATTCAGCCGACCCCCCTTCCCCCTACCCGTTTACGTAAATAGTGTATCGCCCCTAACCAGACGATTTTTCTATACGACCCGTCTCAGAGCAGCGTCGGTCCACGTGCCTTAGGAGAGTAATTGTCGTCAGCAGTTTGTCTTTTAGTTGCTTCGTCAGGCCTACTGGCGCAAATGTCGTCAGTCGACAGTGGGTATTGCAGTTTTAGTTTTCAAGACTACCGGCACACTGGACGTAAGTGTGCCTTGAGAATCGGTGCATCCGACTTGCAGACATTAATAGAAAAACTGAATTTTTAGCCGTAATACAATTTGCAAACTATCTGTCAGTCTGCCGTACGTCTGTCCGTCCGGCCTAACGGGAACGTGCATTTATAACGTCAGCGACATAATGTAATTTAACAGTTCAGAATCGGCGATCTTGCGAAAAAGGGGAGGGTGTAAAAAAATGAAATTTTGAACGTCTATTCGGGACAAGTGCTTTTCGTTGTGCACGCTGTGCGCTGTGATGTCGCAAAAAACCTGCAGTCTTGATGCTTCGTTCGCGCCTTCTGGCGAAAATAACAGGATCCGCTACCGGTTGGCATGAAAATGGCAAATTTATTGAATCTAGAACTTTTCAGTGGGCTTGATGAGTTCAGACATTGTCGGACGATACCAACGAGTTTGGCTGGTAACATGTTCCGGCGGGCGGACCGCTTGAAAGGAACTTATTCGGTGTACCTACTTGTAAATGTATCGCATATGAAAAGAACACGCGCCTTTCCTGTCAACAGTGGACCACATATCTGTGGACACTGCGTTTCCGTTCTCATCAATTGTTGTTGTCGCCGAGCTTGAACCAACAGAAATCCTTGCACGTACGTCCTCTGGAAACATGCGAAGTCTCAAACCATCGAAATTTCCCGACAGTTCCAGCTGCAAGCGCGGTAAGGACCGCATAAGGATTGCAAGCGCATCGACAATCTTTGCCGACATCTTGAGTGCATCAACGGCAAGGAGAAGTCGCGAGAGAGAAGATCCAGCACTTTGCTCTTTGACGACGGTCAAGCAGAAATCTGAGAAGCTCTGATGAAGCGCGTTGCTATGAATGTCAAACTCGATGCGAACACGTTGTGCTTTGACGCGCGTCACGAACTTTGCAAGAACAACGGGGCATGGCTTTCGTCACCAGCACTGCACGAGGCTTACGCAGGCCGCCATTTCATCAGAGCTTACGCGCTTGTCAAAGTCGTCTAGAAACTGAAATGCGTCATCACTAAAGATAGCGATCTCATTGATTAGCCTGATACGGTTGAGCATTTGCTGGAATGCGGAACCCTTTGGGAACTCAGAATTCAAGAAAATACGCTTAACACGATCGAGAGAAGTTCCCAATGTTCCGTCGTTAGACTTCGCTTTCTCGTCTTCCTCGAGGTTGGACTATGTGCTTGCAGCCACAGGCTTCTCGTCGAAGAAGCGGATCTCCGTACCTTTCTGTACTCTGTGCGCCATAACCTTTTGTATTTGCTAAATATCGAAGACGTTAATTCGTTCGTCAACGTGAGCCTCGTCAAACTTAGCCGAATTTCGAGACAAAATCTGAAGCGCACGACGAACGTCTGATGGGCTGACCTCGGAAGAAAACCACAAGTTCACGCTCTCGAACGAGACCGTACTCAAAAAATCCCTCCTTCTGCACTTCGTGGGCCAGCGGCTGCTGCAAGAGCCTTTGGTACGCTCCTCGGTCACTTTGCCAAGTACAAGTTGGCTGTCTGTGCGCAGATGGTGTACGTTTGCGTAATCGCCGCAAGTCCGTCGGCTGTAGCATCGAAGTCAAAGCGCGTGAGCGCTGCTCCGCAAGAAACAAAGAAACCGCTTTCCGCGAAATGGAACAGAGCGTCGTACTCGGAAACGGCGAGAAATTGGCGTTTCCCGACAGACACAGCAGCACACAAAAGAGCGGTTTGAGAGGTGAACCATTTTAAGCGCCGACGGACAAACGAGCGGGCAGAGGGCATCGACAATGTCGGACAGACGTGTCTTCACATTGTAGAACGCGGCAGAATCGTAATATCTGCTAGATGGGTCATTAATCATGAAAACGTGGATGCGTGGTGGATTGATGAAGGACTGTCCAACATAGCGCATCGCGAAAGTGTTCAACTCCGACGACCTCTGCGTCGCAAGCTGCTGCAAGAACTTTCTACCCTTGTCGTTTGCTTCCCGATAAAGAGCTTTGAGAAAGCGCAGAATGATCGCAGCCGGGACGGGCTGCTTTCCAAGCAACTGCAGAATATGTTCAAATGAGATGTTCAAAATCTCATTCGCTAGCGTTTGTTTAGCTGTGCACGCAATGCCGACGGCAAACAAGATAACTTGGTACTCGTTTTTTTGCAGATTTTTGTCTAAAACCTGCTGAAGACTGTCATCTGATATGGCGACGACTGCATGAAGAGCGGCGAAGAATTCCTGGAACGTTTTGTGCGCGAAGCTATGCTTCATCTCGCCGAGGACGACGTCGAAATTACCGAAGAATGGCATATCGGCGACTAGGTAGCCAGCATTCATGGTCTCGTTGAGCATGTCGGGCCCAATAGCCTCTTCAATCTCGCATCGTGGGAATAAAAGGCGGTTTGTGCGGGAAGATATTTCCTCGTGTGCTAACTTGGAAAGCTGACGAACTAAGTCGCTTGCAATCCAAGGCTCCAGGGAGAATGAATCATTTTGATTTTTCCTTCTTGCTTGCTGTCCATGAATCCAGCTCACAGGGCAATTCCACTAATGGGTCAACCTTTTGACGAAAAATCAAACATGCTCAGAAAAACTCGAGTTTAGGCTCATTCGACAGCGCAATGTCTGCTCTGTTTAAAGATGTAAAACATTTTCCAATGCGCTATTTGTTTCTCGAGTTTAAGCGATTTTTTGAGGGCTATTTTTTGAATTCTGTTTCCTCAAAAGTAGTTGTGTTTCGCCGCAAGATTTTTTGCCAGTACCTGCTGCAAAGTAGGCAAAGTTTGATACCGCTCAATTCAGGAGATGAGGTAGATTCTTTTGAACTAAGCTATATAGC
>JAQGBB010000194.1:0-23522 GCA_034691745.1 Prismatolaimus dolichurus
TATAACACACAAAATCAGTTTTAGCCGACCCCCCACCCCCTCCCCAGAAGCTGACGTCAGTTGTGCACGGCCCCAAAAGGGGTGTTTGGGTGTTTCCATAAAATTCTACGTAAGGTTCAGGGGGTTGGGCAGGCTGCCGAAGAAATTCTACGGAGAATCTTGCTAAGCTATTTGACGAAAATTGCAATAAATTTGGTTTTGAACTGACCCAGAAAACTTTGTTTATCAAAAAGGGTGTCAGTTTTGTATGTTGTATATTCGAACACAATGTCCGGATTTTAGAGAATTTTGTAATGATTTCGACGCTGGCGAAAGCGCAAGAACCTTCTTTTTAAGTCCATGTCCACAGAAATCTAGCTCAAGATAAATTCTACGTAGAATCGAAGGGGGCAGAATGGGCATCATCAAAAATTCTTCAAAATTCTACAATAGGTGATAGGGATCCAAAAGCTCATTTTTCATTTGATATAGATTGCAGATGACTTTCTCTGCAACTGATTTTTGGAGGTGGGGTAGGAAGTGGCTCCAAACGAAGCGGCCAGCTCTGCTCGAACGATCGCGAATGCTTCTCGGGCGTCTGCTTTCACTCGCGTTGCGCGCTCGATGGTGGCGCGGCGGGCAGGGTAGGCGACCACGGGCACTGTCGCCGAAACTCGGACTGCTCGTCGAATCGCTGCGAGAACGGCGAATGCGAGCGCACTCAGTGGGGTGGCGGCGGCAAGGTCGGCTTCAACCAGCTGTGCACGAGCGACCACAACTGCTTCTCGGGTCACTGCTATAAGAGTCCGGGCTCGCCGAACGGTCGCTGCGCGCGAGACAGCCCGGCGGCGGGCAAGGTCGGCAGCAACGGCCGCTGCCGCCACAACGCCGACTGCTACTCGAACCGATGCCAGAACAACGTCTGCACGGCGATCGGGTGGTCGCAGGGAAAGTCCGGCAATGGCGGCCACTGCGACGTGGACAGCGAGTGTTACAGCAACAGCTGTCGATTCAATAGATGTATGTAGCATAGAGAATTGCACGAAATTGATGCACCTACTGATCACGAAAACTCTGGAATTGCTGAATTTCTTGCTCTTTTGACGTACACAATTATAATGACGTCATATTAAACGGAAACGAGATCGCGTCTACTTGTGAAATATAAAATCACAATTTTGCATTAAGTGTTTGTGGAACTAAACGTAAAATTGTTTCTAGCTGCATACAATAATTGTTCTCATTTATATTAGCTTTCACCGGAATTTGAAATCAGAGTGTAACTAGCTATGTAGGAACTAGTGAAATTATGCCGGAGCGACTCTGAAGTTTTGACTTTAAGCCGGAGGCGAGTCGGAGCGATTTTCGCCCCGAAATGCCCGGAGCGGAGCAGGAGCAAAGCGATTTGAAAATAGCCCGAATCAATTTCACTAATAGAAACGTAATAAAGTAAAAGCGCATGATATTTTGACGGGATTAGTGTGTCGGCTTTAGGGTTAAACTTGCTAATAAATGGGTAATTACGGTATTCCGTCAGGGAACTAAATACTTTCGTACACGCTAGCGCATAAGCCTAATGCAGATCTAAGGGATGAGGAGCTTGATGCCACCACTTCGTTTTTTTTCTTGAAACCACTGATTGCTGCGTCGCACGTGGTGGCCGATGGTCTTTCGTGGTTGTGACAACGCTTGTCGCCCCGCTTCTCTGGAAAGCTCCATTTCTCAAATGGTATGCGATTACGTTTTATGCGTCCTTTTATAGATGCTTCTATGTACACGTGCGTGCTAGCCACGCAGGAAAACATACATGTATGAGGTCATGGCTAGAAACGTACCCACACCATCCAAGTGCACTATTCGGAAAAGTACGTATGTATGAGGTCACAGTGGGGATTATTCGAGAAAGTACGATTTGAGCGGCGAGATTACGGTAGACTAGCTCCACTATTCGGAAGAGTACCGTCGTAGGCAGCCTTTACGACGAGTACGCTGAATTAGGCAAGAAACTAGCTGAGATTACTGCAGGCGAGCGAAGGGATTGCTCGAGGCGCTCGCCCGCGTATCGTCCAGATCGTAACTTTTTCGCGGCCGAACGCGTTCACGAAGACACTTTTTTCAGGCGTACTGTAGCTGCGCAGCGTGTCGGAGATAGGAAGCGCGAACCGGCTCGCCCACACGTGGAAAAGCCAGCTGCGAGTTCGTCTATCCCGTACGTGTATTTCACCGAACTCACCGAAATTGTCCGCTTTGACCTCACACTATACGACGAGCCACATTCTCGGAAAACCTCAACTGTCTTCAGAGCTTTCGTGCTCTGAAGCGTCAAAGAAATTTTCGATCAAAACGACTAAACAGCGGACGAATTTCTTAAAATCCCTGCTGAAACAACAACGTGACGGGTCTTCTTGCAGCTACATTTTTTCACATGCCCAGAACGAACAGCGCGCACAAGATGAACCATGCGAATGTTGCATTTCTGCAGCAGTTTTATATGAAAAACCAGTTTTAAGCCGCTTCCCTGCTTCCAAAATTGCACCCCAACACCCATCTTCAAACTCATCCGACCGCTTGAGCTGAGGTATCTAAAGCTCAAAAACCGCGTCTCGATCCGTTGCCTCTAGTTCAATATAATTTACCGACTGACACTCACACCAAGGCCATCGAAAAGGCTCCAATTGCGTGTAAGTGGGCCTTAAAATAGTAAAAAATATATAAAATAGCGCGTTTTATAGCAAGAAAATTACGCTGTGACGCGTGTCGAAGCGGACGTTTAGACAAAATCCGTCTTCATTTTTTAATCTGTTGTCAGCTAGATTTTAAAATTAATATACTTTGACTCTTATCCACCTTTAATTTAATTTTTCGCCAGTTTTTCTCCTATAAAGATTGGCATTTCGCGCTCTATATTTTACACATGTTCAACTGACTGCACGGCATAGTTGCGTGCATATTTTACTTGATTGAATTCGACGAATTTTTAAGCACACTTTTGTGGATTACGGCAGATTTCATTAAATTATAAGCGGATCGTATTAGGCTTTTCAGAATCTCTGTCGAAAGGGTTTGATATAAGAATTCGCCAGTGTACAAGTCAAAACCATGCAGTCGAAATACCGTAATTTGAGTGAGTTGGTAATGCGTGCTCTCCATAGCAATCCTTTTTAACGATCATTAAAGAATAGACCTGATCGCAAATTGGGCGCAGCCTATCATCCTACAGACATTATATCGAACTACGCCTATCCGTATACGTGTCCTAGATTATATCACTCTCAGGCTAAACGGATACCTTATAACAAACCGGACTTATCGTCATACTCCATGCCAGAATAACACAGAAAACGCAATTATTTGATTTTTAAAGATGGACTCGCAAGGCTAGTAGTTTGCATTGCTATAAGTGTGAGATATATCAGCGTAATTATTGCAGCACAAAGTTTCAACGAAAGTGTTTTTACTGGACCGGCAAAATTCAGAGCGCTCGCACTGAAAATTTTAATAAAGTACAAGTTGTCACCTGTCTTAATAAGTGAGTTATTAGATTGAGAAACACAGTTTAAAACATTAAGCAAACGCATAACGCTCGAAACATTACGCTGTTGTCCGCCAAAGTGAGTATACTTATAGCAGTCTTGCGCAACTTGCTTTTAAAGCCTGACGTTTATATGCCAAATTCCAACAATGATGTTGTGCGTAATGGAGTATGCCGATAAGCTTTTGAGATACTATACAACCGAGAGCCGTATAATGTCTGTAGGATGATAAGGGCGCAGCCTTCTTCAATTTTGGGCTAGCCCAATTCTGCTTTGTTACAGGCAGTCACAAAAGTTTTTGAAAACAACCAGTCAATTAGAGCAGACTGATATGCAAGAATACTGCATTGGCTGGCTCAATGAATCTACAAAAACTGTTCATGAATAGCACAGTGTTTTCTTTATGCGATCAGGTCTATTCCGAAAAAGCTGATGTTCAGCAAGAAAGTACCTCCTTCGACTGCATGCTCCAAATATTGCAATCTGCTTTCTCGTAATTGTCTGAAGTTACAATGAACTGCAATGTTCAAATGCTGCCTGTAACTCCGTTCGAGTTCTGATCCATTGATGTCCGTCGTAAAGAGTCCGTCAAAATTTGACAGAAGTCGCCTTGTTTAAACCATGCACGTTGTTCTATATGAAAATGAAAGGCGCGTGGCTAGACGTTACGTACTTTTCCATTGTTGAAAGTTTACACTCTCCTATTGCTATCGATAGTCCCCATACGTTTCTTGTCGACTTCTTCCGGACGCATCAACTTCAGACAATCTCGAAAAAACTGTTTCCAGATCCAGCGGCAATTGGACTCACACACACAAGCTTCGCCTTCCGTGGTGAGCGGTGTTAAGCGAACTATTCTATGTTGAAACAGCGAATTTGTAAAATGCACGCCTATTTGCTCCCATAGCGTTTTACTCTTTATAGCAAAAGGGTGGAGATGACAGATGTAACCTTAAACCTTACGTCTTCTGGCAAAAATGCGTGCACATAAATTACTTCTCTTTTTGGAAAAGTTCTTTTTTAGAACGCAGATTTTGCTTTAACACCCGGATTTTTTTATAAGACATGGCCTAATAGAGTATCTGTAGTTTTGAAAAATGTTATTAGCTGGACTTAATCTCAGGTTTAGGCTTATGTTTAGGCTTAGGCTTAGGGCTTAGGCTTTGGGATATGAGCTTAGGCTTTGGGCTCGGGCTCAGGCGTAAAGCTTGGGCTCAGGCTTAGGGCGTAGGCCTAAGTCCTGAGCCCTAAGCCTAAGCCAAAACTACAGATGGTTTATTAGAACACGTCTTATAAAAAAATCCGGGTGTTAAAGCAAAATCTGCTTTTAGAATTCGTCGGATATTTCGAGAACATGCTAGGAATTGGATGGAATTCGTGCAATTTTTGCCAATTAAAGTATCTGATGATTAGACCACAACCCAAGGCTTAGGCACAACCCGAGGCTTAGGCACAACGTAGGCGACATCCGCCCTTTGGTTAGGTACATTACCCCAGATTTCCCCCTAAACTAGCCGCGAAATAGTTGGGGGACGTATTTCCATCTATTCTGCGCTAAAGAATTTACATCGCAAAAAATGCACACGCATTTTCGCCAGAAGACGTAAGGTTTAAGGTTACATCTGTCGTCTCTACCCTCTTGCTATAAAGAGTAAAACGCTATGGAAGCAAACTGGCGTGTATTTTACAAATTTGCGTTGACACAGTGTCTGGGGGGACATCCATATATTATATAATCAAGGGAGGGGAGGAATCTGGCCACTGATTATGTTATGTGTAAAAGAATTTCGATTGTCGGCGCGAATCTGTAAAGCAGAGTACGTTTTGAAGTCACAACAAATCGAATCGCTTACATTTCATTTAGCCCCCAGGCAACATATGTTTCGTGATTTGATTGGCGCCCGCGAGGGAGAAACCCAAGAGCATCCCTCAATACCCAGAGTCCCAATACCCAAAAGTTTTGTTTCCCCCATCCCCGTGGGGCGCCCCATTTTGAGACGAAAAATTTTTCAGACCGAAACCGAGCTAATATGCATCACAACAGTGCTAAATTGTACGCCCTGGTGAACGGAACGATTCGGTCACGCTGTCTGGTCGAAATAATGAAATTTTGAGAAAAACTTGAAAAAATTTCAAAATTTTTTTGGAAAAAAATATTGTTGGCGGATGGGGAGCATTTTTAAAAATTTGCCCCATTGGGGTGGGGGGCGCCCCATTTTGCCAACCCTACAAGATGCCTTTTCGGCTTTGCCAATTTACTTGTTTCAGAATTGGCTAGAAGAGTTGAGTATTCATGTAACTGCAAAACTCAAATACAGAAGAAAATTCTTCATAGAAACTTGGTTTCATTTAGTACAGCGTGTATGCTCTGTTATATTTAGCATCTTTCGTGAAAAACTGCACCGTTGGTCCGCAAAGTGGTGGTGGAGAGATCACGAACTACTACGGGGTGAATACGTGCAGCCCTGCTCCAGTCACAGCGGGTCAACTCATGAACGTAAGTGCCTATTTCATATTAGGATAACTATGCTCGGAGGAGCTCCATTGGTTCAACAATTCGATTTGCGGCAGTATGCGGCCCTAAAAGTATCTGGCTCTGGTTTTAGTGCATTATCCTCAAAGCGGCACCAAAAGAAATAAAAACTGACAAGTACGAAATTTGCAATAAAAAGCGCCCAAGGTTCTAAAACTCATCGTCTTGTTTTCTTTTTCAGTCATCTGCGAACTGCGCTGGCTGCACGAGCGCCTTCAGTGCGAACTCGTTTTGTTGCTTTGTCTCCGTGCAGCTCTGGGGGCGGCGATTCGTGCAACCTGTATACTGGCAGTGGTGGCAGTCGTTGCGTACCAAGTGACTGGATCTCCTACCTGTGACACATATTACAAGGGCGAGGATTACTGTACGGTTTGTATCGACTTTTTAAGGCCACTGACCCATGCCGGTGTCCGAAGTAGGTCAATGAACCGCTTCTCTCATTGAAGATGAAGTGTTTTCAAGATCTTGATTTATTTGTGAGACTCGCTTTTTTCCTACAGTCTCTTGCGCAGTGCCAATCATTCCAAACGGCAACGCGACGACGTCGTCCTTTCCGTGCTACTGGGGAAACTGCAACGTGAGCTACGTCTGCAACCTTGGCTATCTCCTCGTCGGCCCCAATAGCGCCGCGACGTGTTCTGCACCGGGTCAGACAAGTGCGCCCGCCGTGCTAACGCCATCGACGGTTCCGACGTGCGTTGCAGGTGTGGAGGATCAGACGTCAGCAGGCCGGACCAACGCAGCTGGTGCCGACGAAGCCGAAGCGCGGAAGCGTGCTGACTCGCAATTTTGTATTTGAGCTTTTGCGGAAATTCTCAGCTTTCGCAGGTTTCTTATGCCCACTGACAAAGTCAGTTGCCCTATTGCAACGTGGTCCATCTGTCCGGCCGGCCGTGTACTCTATATCCTTCTAATTTTTTGCAGGCGATCCAAGAAGGAAGGCGGAATTCGTTAGCGGGCCCCAGGGGTCTAATATTCCGGAACTAGGCGGTCCAATAGGTTCACTTCCATGTGAAAATAATTGTGCATACATAATTCTAGAACGGTTGACCGATTTGCTTGAAATCTGGTGTGCATTATCTTGGCTCATCTAGCGTTGCATGCACTACCATCGGTGGTTTAAAAAACAAGTCGACGTGCCGATCCGTAGGCCCGCTTACATGTTGCGTTCAATTTTATCAATGATTTCAAAAAATAATAGTTACGCTTGACGTCCGGTATCTTCTGCAAAAAACCGCGTCCCAAGCGGTTTCTCCGACATGAAGAAAAGTTGTCCCTACACACTCATTCAGACGAACAGAGGTCATCGCAAGTGTAAGTGGACCTAAGGCAATCGACGTCTGACCACTAGCATCCTTTTTGTTGTTCGCTCCCGGGCTAGTGGCGATAGAGGGAGCAAAGAAAGAGACAGAAGCGGTGAAGAACAAGTCGACATCTAACCGGTGCCGTTTTCGGAAGGCTCAGAAAATTATTCGACCTTTCCGGAACCGGAAAGAAACGGAAGTATTTTTATGGAGCTGGAATTCATATTTCTTGCTTACAAAAGACAAATTCTTAATGTGGGACAAATTTTATATTCAAAAATTTTTATCTCGTCAAATAGAGACAATCTGGTAGTTTTTTCTTCCGCATTTTAAGTGTGTCTAAATCAGAAAGTTTGGAAAATAGTACCACTTTTTATCCGGTGCAAAAAAGAAAACGAAAAATATTTTTTCCGACTTTGGCCAGTTTGCACACTCCATTGGCCAGTTGGCACACTCCGTTACTTGCAGTGCAACCAAGCAAGAAAAGCGCACACACGCGCGCGCCACAACTACCGTGTAGGACATACACATATGACGTCACCATTTGTTTTGGGACATTTTTGGGTCCAGGAGCCGAACCAGTGGGCCGATTTGGCTGGTTGAAAACTTGATTTCTGCTTTTGACCAATGAACCCCAGTACCAAGTTTCAGCCCGCTAGCCCTCTTATTTCAAAAGTTATAGTGTCGACACGCACACAGACGCGAGCCACCGCAGGCTGATAAATCAATGTTTACACGGGAAACCAAATCCAGCTCTTTCCCCTGAACCCAATATTAAAACCCCAGTGCTCATCTTTGAGCTCATTCATTGTCTTCTGCACGCAAGGTATCGAACGCAAAAAACCGCATTTCGATTGGTTGCTTCTAGCTCGAGATCGACGCGTGACGAACGGACGGACGGACAAAATCCACCGCAATAGGCTCCGCTTATATGTAAGCAGGCCTAATAAGTAGTTTCAGGCTTACCGGCAAGAATTTGCTACTCTTTTGCCCAAAACTTTAAAACGCCTCGACGAATTTCGCTGACATTTGGTGGGCATGTATTGCGTTGCCATTGGTTGTTTTCGTCATAAGTGGTTATAGTTCCACTTAGTGCAGCGTCTGTGGCTCTCGAGGATAGGTATATCCGACTTATCGCAAACATTTTCAAAAGCACAAAGATATGTTCAAGGATATATCACAGAAGTATCTGCGTGAGTTGTTCAACGACTCTTGGCTTGCCGGTCCTACTGTTTGTCGCAGCCGTCGTGCATCTACATTCAATACGATCCGTCCGGTTGTTGCCCGTTTTCTTCGTGCTCGACCGGCGCTTTCGAGTGCGGCGCAGATGGTCCTTGGAGTGTATACGTTAGAGGTTTGTATTGGACTTACCATTTTACAGCAAATCGCCAACCTCCTACCTCTGTAGCGTCATGCGTGGTTGAGCCGTCCGCAAACGGCGTCGTTTCGTTCGGCGCTCTAAGCACGGCGCTAGGCGGAGCGTCCATATGCTACATTGGTATCTGCAACATCACCTACGCTTGCAGTCCGGACTACACGCTTAACGGCACTGCATCCGCAAAGTGTCTCGCGAACGGCTCAAGCTGGGAGACGGTTAGCCCTGCGTCGCTGCCCACCTGCATCGGTAGCAAAATAGTCGTACTCGTTAGCTCTCAGAAATTTTAAATAAACAATTGGCTCCTTCATTCCAGCGACGGGGTGTCCATCGTTCGCGGTCGCCAACGGACATGTAACACACTACACTTCGCCTTCGATGAAAGTCGGCACCGTCGCCTATTGGACGTGCAACGCTGGCTGTGGCGCGAGCGGCGACTCGTCGGTGACATGCTCGGCGTCGTTGAGCTGGACGTGGGCTAACGAGCAGCCGATGTGCACGGATAGAGAGCAGGCCAGGATGCTTTATACAGTAATTCCATTGAGGCTGGTGTTCTGCCTATAGACGGAGCGACGCTAATCGATGCATTTGCGGCTCTCCTTCTCAGCTACACACCGAGTGACGTAACGAGCCCACTTGGCTTAAACGTAGGTGGCGATGCTTCACAAATCTTAGTTCAGATAAAAAACAAATTGAAGTAAAAAATTCAAATCCAAAAAGAATTCAAATGATTAATGTGTAACGCAAAAGTACACTATTTAGAATTTACAGAAATTTGAAAGGCAAAAATTAGCTTTTCAAAAAACCTGTTTGGCGTTCAGAGCGTCAATGATACACTAGCTCTGAGCACGATCATCCTCGACGCGATGCCCTACATCCTTGGACCCCTCAGTTCGAGTCACCTTTCGGCTGTTTCCTACGGAATTCAAGATCTGCTTCTCGACTGTCAATTTAGTGGCATGAACTGCTAATCCATGTGCGAATTGAGTAACGTACGAAAAACGATCGCATTTTGAATTATTTTTATCGACATGTATAGCGATTTCATTCTCGGCGTTCAAAGCAGCACTTTTGGAACCTGCTTTACATTTAACCATATCCAGATGACGCAGCTGTACATTGAGCTTTGACCTGGAGAAGAGCAAGATACGTACACAATTTTTCGCTCAGTTGTCGTCTTATGGTCCGCAGCGCCAAGATAAAAGCTAAATTTCAGGTCTTTATCTTGTGCTGAATACCATGCAAGAAGACTATCTTCCCGTTGTTTCGACGGCCGAAATGAACATCATCGTCAGCAATCAGCACGATCTACTCTTGCAAGACGTCATGGGCGCTATGGTTGTGCCGGGCACTGTGACAAGCTTTATCATGTGCCTGGTAAATTGTGGGGTGAAGAAAGCGCTGATGCTTTCTGCCACTTTACCAAACTTTTCAAAATAGACAACGATCGCAAAGTTTGACCCACCCGTTTCGAAATGTGTTGGCAGTGTTTCCGAACTATCTGAATTGACGCCATACTATTCGGTGGTGTACTACCAATCTGCTTACTCCACCGAGGTACACATTGTGTCTGGACACGTGGTGCGAACGTTTTCGGTGTCACGTTTCAATTTTCTTTGAAAGATAACCGCTAAAAACGGCGTTGAGATGCACGTCATGCATTATAGGCCAGTTCAACAGGCCCTCGTGAACTCTTGTGGCTGCGCGTCGCCAAACTACGCACTACCGCCGGGCACATCGGTGAAGGTCTGCAACCTCAGTCAAACTAATTCTCATAATCTTTCCCTACTCATCCACAGTTTCACCTCGCTCGATTTGCTTATCCTTGCAGTAATTTGTGCAAACACTTTTCTCGCAACGAAAGGCGATCAAGTGATGGACGCCGCATTCCCGAACGGTCTCGAGGCTTGCACGTAACGAGTGCATAACTATGATACTTTATTCCATGATTTTTTAAAGCGCTTGTTTTTTCATTGGTTTTTTTGTATGACGTTTTATTTTTATTTTTATTAAGACAAGCTAATTTCTTCTAGGTCAAATCAGTTTGATGCGTCACGCGTTTTTGCCCTCACGATGCCCTTATCGCTGATACATGAAATGCGATAAGCGCTGTTTTAAAAAAATCGTTTCTCATTTTTAGGGCCACTGACGAAGTCAGTTGCCGTTATGCAACGGGCCGCGTCTGTAGTCTGTCTATATGTCTGTCAACACTATGACTATCGAAATAATAAAGCTATCGGTCCAATGTTTGCGCGTAGGTACTATGGCGCAAGCCTAGGTTTCCCTTCGTAAATGGGCCCCGGGTGTCTTATATTCCCAGAGCTAGGCGGTCCAATAGATTCACTACAGTGTAAAAACAGTTAGTTTTGCTCATAACTTTTGAATGCTTTCACGAATTTCGCTGATATTTGGTGGGCACCTTTCTGCCACAGTCTAGAATTGTTTGCACTGTCATCGGTGGTTTTGTCGTTAGTGGTTTCAGGCCCACTGAGACCCGTGGCGTTAGTGGCCCTCGAGGATCGGTAAATCAGACTTGTTAAACGTTATAGTCGGAAGGATACTGTACCGCCATTCCCGCAAATTCGAGTCTCGACTGCAAGGAATTTTCAAAGTAATTTCCTTTGCGCTAAACACTCAGACGTGAATTCTGAAGCTTATTGCCTCTTTAGAAGCAGACTCGCACGCAAGCTAGCACTAGAGTAGGCGAGCGCAAGCTTCAAAGCTAGGCGCTTTGGGTTGATGAATCAAACACTAGATTCTTTGATGTAATCACCGAAATTTCTAAACTTTTAAATTAAAAGTAATTAGTGAGCGTTGGTGAATTTGTTATGTGCCGGCTACGAATGAGATATTCAATCAAAGCTCACAGAGCGTATGTCGTATATCCATTGAGAAAAAACAGCAGCGTTGCTACAAACCGCTCACAATCCTATATTTGTGACCAGCGGTCATCACTGTTCAGTTTTCCGCTATTTTGACGCTCACATTAAAATAGCGAACTGTCGCGGCATTGACGTTATAGCGTCGAAAAGGAAATAAGTCGGATGTACCGATCCGGAGTCCCACTTACACGTTTGCAAACAGAATTCCCTCAAATAAAAAACTAAATTCAAAATTTTTGAAAATAAAAAATTGCCAGTGTCGCAAACACATTTATCAAAAATCTCAGGTGCCTTTTTCCAGTTTTTTTTTTAATTTTTAATTTTTTCTTGTTTTTCTTAATTTGTCCAATTTTTCAAATTTTTTCAAATTTTTTTAATCTTTGTAACGGCAGGATGCCTTTTCGGTTTTTCAAATTTTTACATTTTCCGGTTTTTATGAACTTGACTGATTTTTTAGAATTATCAAAACTTTTGATTTTTTATTACGAGAGGATGTCTTTTGTAACATTTTTGTAACGGGGGATGTCTTTTTGCAGTTTTTGTAATTTTTATGTCTACCTGTTTTTCTGAATTTGTCCCATTTTTAAAAAATTTTTTAATTTTTACTACGGGAGGATTTACTACGGCACTTTGGAACATTTTGTAATGGCAAAATGTTTTTTCAAATTTTTCGAATTTTATGATTTTTTCGATTTTTTCTTGTAACGGCCAGATGTTTTTTGAAACATTTTTCTAACGGCGGGATGCTTTATTTAGCTTTTCGAATTTTATTATTTTTTCCGATTTTTCCGATTAAAAAAAATTTTTTTTGTAAAGACAGGATGAATTTTCTAACATTTTTGCAACGGCGGGATGTCTTTTTCTGCTTTTCAAATTTTACTCTTTTTTCGATTTTTTATAATTTTTTTCGGTTTTTTTGTAACGACAGGATGCCTTTGTAACATTTTCGTAACGGCGGGATGCTTTTTTCCGCTTTTCGAATTTTACTATTTTTTTACATTTTTCATAATTTTTTCGATTTCTTGTAAAGACAGGATGCCTTTGTATTATGTTCAGAAAAATGTTCTGGAACACTTTGAGGCACTCAGTATTTCACCAGCCGGTCACACATTTGTTGTAACAGGAGGTTGCCCGAAGGGGGATAGCGTTGTACCAACCATAACGTGTCGTTTTGCATACGCGCTCCAGCTATGAGGCAATAACTACTTGCTGCTGTGTGATACTACAAAGTTTTACGTGTGGAAACAACTAGAAACCGGTTCTGTGCCCCGAAAAATGCAGCCCCAGCATCCAGCTTGGAATGAGTCACTACTCTTGAGCTGAGGTGTGAAATATAAAAACCGCGTCTCGATAACCTATCTCTATCACGAGATAAGCTTTGGAGACGTACACAACTGACGTCAGCTATTTTTTTGAATTTTTTGACCCCCTCCCCCCATCGTCAGCACTTTTTGGACCTTTATAACACACAAAATCAGTTTTAGGCGACCTGTAGCTATCTTTACTTTTGCACTGCGTGCTTCAGAAGGTGCAAAAGGACTTTCTATAGCAACTAGACGCGTTTAGGCAACTTTCGCTATTGCACAAGCGATTTTGAACACAATGTTTAAAAGTTGTTTTCGACTGGTCATCCTCGTGGGCTTGAGTCCGACGTGCACAAAAGTTGTTCCCCTTGTTTTCAGCTTTCGAATGATACATAAAACTGTTCGCAGCGTTGCTTAGAGCTCAAAATATCGTTAGCAGTTGATGAGGAATGCCGATCGAAAAAATTTCGAAGTCCGAACGGCCACTACTACAGAGACCGCTACAAGCATCGGACAGAGCCGAGAGTAGCAAAAAGACCATTCTCGGGTTACACTGCGTGCTTCAGAAGATGCAAAAAACGATTTTTGCAAAAGCCATTGAACATAAAAACGATTTTTCTCAAAACTGCATTTTTAGACTTGCAGAGTTCTTTCAAAAAGCACCAGTAGTGCGGACGGCTTCAATAATCAGTACTTATCCGCATTCTAAATTTCATTTGCAGGCGACTGAAGGATATAGCCAGAGAAAGAATGGCGTACTTTCGGCCGCCACCGCCGAAGGCGCCCATACCTCGCGCACCGAGCCAGCCTAGTCGCACGGACAATGAAGACGACATCGAGATTCTGCCCGTAGCGCCAAACCGCGGGCGTCACCGCCAGCAGCAGCCGCAACGACGCCCGATACAGTCGCCGTCGTAAACGGCCGGCACCAGCTGAAGAATGCGCACAGGAGGAGCTGCACAAAGTCCACGAGCAAATCACAGAATTGAGCCGCCTGCGCAACACGGGACTGTGGACCGACTCAAATCGCACGCTATGCGACGAACTCAACGATCGAAGGAAAGTCTTGAAACAACGGCTGAAAACGCTCGCCACCAGGTGCAAGTCGGAGATCAACAGTACCGACGTTCGTTTCCGTTTGTCGCACAATACAAGTTTCACCTGAAGCTTCACCGCAGTGGCCACGACGACGAGCCGAAAGCCATCGCTAAGCAGCTGAGCGACGAAGGAGACGACAAAACCGAAGAGGTCGCTGACCAAAACGCAGAGCAGCAGCGCGACGAGCCGATGCCGATCTGGGCTGACCTGAAAGCACTTCGCATGGCTTGTGGATATGGCCTCAAAGACGAGGAGGATAATTAGTTTTGATTCGCGTATTCGCCGCATTTCTGGGGACAACTTTGCAAAACCACTGTAGTGATGGTCTACGTTGTACAGTACGTTCTCGCTTGTACGCACAATGCGCTTTCTCGTTTGCACTCTCATGCAGTTGCTCATAGCTCCACTGCTGTGTGTAAAAAGTTCTAGAGAGTTTGAGTGCATTTTTACGTGTTGTCTTGTATTGGAAAGTCCACATGGAATTTCAGGGGGTGGGGGTCCGAAAAAAAATCCAGCTAAGTCCACAAGGGGGGTGGAGGGTCAAAAATTGTGATTTTCGATCCACATGGATTACGAATTTCCCTTAGCCACAGGCATGCTTTAAGACTAGACTTCAGATGGACAATGCCCTCTCCGCAATTGGAGCGAACACTTCCGCAACGGATGCAAATGGGCGACGAATGTTACACTGTGCTAGAGATTGACGAGCCCAAAAAAGAGCCAATCTGAAAATTGAAATTCTAGGTTGTTTATGTCTAACAAAAATTTCCCTATTTTCAGCAACCGCCTGCTAAAAATTAACACTGTTCGATGAAAGCTCCAACCACCATGGGAACGAAGACTCCTCAATATACATCATCGAACTTCCTCAATATACTTTATAGAAAGTTATTAGCGTTTCTCGCCAGGTCCGAGAGGCTCCAAATATCCTCTTATCTCCAATTGTTGCCAGTCCGGCTTACTCCAGCAGGCAACGAATGCTTGCAGCTGGCGCTAGCAATTAGTTAACACTTTCCGAGAAAGAGCTAACGCTCACGTAACGATTGCTGCTTTCGCTCACAGAAATATTCGCAGTTGTGAAGAAACTGATGCCGTTACGAATGCGCCTCTTTCTGGCATTCACCGTTCTCTGCTCATTTCAAGATGCTAGCGCAATGCAGGAAAGGGCAGTCTTTCACGCCGCCCACATAACAACGCCACCCAATCGAAACATAAAAGCTGGTGTCTAAGATTTGAAATTCCCGGCTGCAAATGTCATTCCGCAAATTCCCGAGGCTCTGCACCGACACTACGTCTACTTCGACTATCTCGACAATGACGGACATCGGAGGAATCGTAATGTGACTATGCGACTGGAGCACGCCCATGATGACTCGGTGTACGTCCGCAATACGTGCAGCTGGAATCGATCGGCTGCGGCGACCCGTCTTCTAATCCAACAGGTTTGAGGATATCGCAAACTCTTTTGTGCGCCGCCTTTTTTCCTTGCTTTTTTCTGCGTAAGGTATGCAAGATCTACAAGCTAACGGACACGGCGAAACGTGCACACGTATCATTCGCGGCCGACGGCGAGTTTTTCTAAACGGACAGAGAATGAATATATGAGTGCGCCAAGGCGGCACATTTTTCAGATCGACAGAGAACATCGTGGAGATAGACCATTTTGAACTACAGACGACGACGACGGCCATCCTTGGTTATGTCTGTCGAACAAAACGCACTTCGTGTGGCAGCAACCACAAGAGCTAAGCGTCTCGAGTCACCGACGTCCATGACGAAGAGCGACACGCGCGAATAGTGTGAGCTAATACGAGCAATTGAAAATCGGGAGACTTGGTCCAAAACAGGGAGTTTTCCAGCCAAACCTGGAGGTATGGTCACCCTAATCAAAATAGAATATTTTTGCAAACACACAGCCGCGTGCGTGCGTATGAAACATTGTGCGCGAACATTTTTCCGTCCAATCCTTCCCATGTGCACAGCTTAAGAGAAACATCCTATAACAACAGCACTCTCAAGAGGTAAATCTACGGATCAAGGCGAATCTAAAAAACAACAAAATTTTGAAAATCTGTCTCGTAAAACAAAAGTTATGCGACGAACTTACACACAGACACACAGACATACACACAGACACACACACGACCAGGTAGGTAGCTTTACTTACGCGCAAACGCTCCAGAAGATGCAAAAATTGTCCGCTGTTCCGAAGGCATGCGTAGCTCACAGTGCTGCAAACTCAATGCACCGCAAGACTCATACAAACACCGTATGCGTCAGGTCTCCATTGGGAAGCCAATCCTCATCCCTGTCCCGATCTCAATCCCGGACTAAATTTTTGATTAATCCCGATTCTGGCTTTGCAAAAAAGTCAATCCCACACGATCACTAGGCAAGTGACGAAAATTTTAAATTTCCGAAGAATGAAACAAATGTTTTGAGGTCAGCTGGTGAGCGCGGTCCCACGCAGTGCCTTATCGATGAGTTGGCGCCAATGCTGCCAAGATACGAAGTGAGCGCTTACCTAATCGGACACGATCATAATCTTCTAGTAGATTTAGGAACTTAAAAAAAAGCAGACGTTCCTTCGAAATTTGGCTGCTCATTTGCGAGGTTTGACGCCGAGCGAACGCAGTTGTAGGTCTTGAGCGACTCAATGACCGCTTGCTGCTTCCGACCAAGTTCGATATCGGGAAGCCTCGATGGCGAGAGCGACTGAAGGGAGAGAAAGGTTTGACCGTAGTGACGGTAGGGATTCGACGTGTCGTACATTTTTGCATTGCGCCAGCGTCGGCTGCGGCGTTCCTTGCAGTCTGCTGCTGAAGTGAGCGCGAGTCACGCAAATCGATCTTCGTGATGTGCAGGAAGCGGCCGTTTCCGATTGACCTGCAACGAAAGCGCTTTTGATTCAATTGTACACTTCGTGCTGTGTGGTCTATTTCTCAACATTTCTGATGTCTGCACAGCTGTGGCTGCCGCCAGCACTTGCGTTTTCCTGTCGCTTCGGTCGACTGAAGTTATGATATCGCGACGCTTGCCTTGCACAATGCATGAAAGTGAAAACGAGTCAAGATCTTCTTCGTCAATCGCTTGTTTGCGCACACCTCGCCAGCTTGCTTGCAAGATGCAACACAACAACGTATTTTTACGGTTTTAAAACAATTTATGGTCGTCGTTACTGCTTCAAAGTTTTGTCGACTAGTTTGAAAACGAACGTCCTTATCTCATGTGCCGAACTACGCAATTTTTCTCACTCTGCACCAGTCAAAAATTTCGAAGTCCCAACAGAAAATGTCATCACAATTTTCAGTATTTCACATTTCCAGCGCCGTTTTCTTGCTCTTTCTCACATGTAAGAGCTGCTTCGTCGATTGCCAGAAAGCGCAACCAGCGGCGGCATCGGCAACGTATGGCAAACGATGCAACTCGACGGCGAACTGCAGCAAAAACGAGGAGTGCACGGCACCGATGGGTGCTCCTCTCAGTAGGAATACGATTTGATTATCGGACGCCTCTTTTGGAAAATCGCTTTCCTTTAATAGTGCCGCCAGGAGCAGCTTATCAGACGTGCTCCTGCGCTGTGAAGTTTGACTACAGTGCGACGACGAAGGCATGCGTGAGCGATCCACTCGGTTGCGCTAACTCGACCGAATGCGTAGCGCGCAACAAGAAGACGCCCGTCTGTTGTCCTCAATCGGGCAACGTTGGACCCGTGAATCGATGCGTGGAGAACGCGTCGCTCTGTCTTGTCGGACGACGCGCATGATTTGTCGAAATATCACAGGCAGTTTTCTAAACAAATCGATTTTTGCATCCTGCCAAGCGAGCGTAGCGAGCACAACAAAAGGATAGCTAACTGGTCAGAGGTCGATTTTCCCAAGTCCGCCCCCCCACTCTCTCCACTCGAAAATCCAAAGTTAGCGGACGTCAAGAGCAGCCGAGTACAGCATGTTCCAAAGTGTTCCAGAGTGTTCCAGTGTGTTCCATGGTTAACCCCTAGAGCATCATGGCCTACTTTGAAGCCAACGCCTGAGCGTCGTAAACTGCATTTGTAAAGGTCTGTACGGTCACATGACGGATTGCGGTTGGCTGAGTGACCGTACTCCGTACGTGCATAATGCTCTAGGGGTTAATGCAAACTTGCTAACGGTAGGTGCAAACTTGCCAGTGATGTTTTGCCGACGTTTTTTTCTTATTTCTGGCAGGATGCACTTCGGCTTTGCCGACCGCCTTGTAAGAAGGTGCTGGTCATTTGGCATCCCTTTTGAATAAAGTACGACGTGAAGCAGTTTGCAGAACATATCTCATTACGTGATCCATGCTGGAGCACAAGTTGTGGATACACGTGGTGTGATATGACGCATTTATTCAAGTTTGTGTGCTTTTAAAGTTTTACCAGGATTAACATCCATTCATGATGTTTGTCTAAGCAGCCTAAGGCGAATTTCGTTAATACATTTGCGAAGCACGCTGTTTAGTCTCACTCTGTCATCAAATTTGAGAGCTTTCCGCCGAAAGGTGTTGCACCTTTGGATTTTAGGAACAGTGTCATGAAATATTGAGAGAGTGGTTTTCTCGACAGGTTTCTCAGCGCTCGCAATCGTGTCTCAAAACAGAAACAAACGTTCCGTGTGTGTGTGTGTGTTTTGTGTTTGAAAACGTTGAGCATGCTTCGAAGACAGTTTACATTGCCGACGTCAGCTGTAGCTCGTGCAGTGATGAGCTTGGCGTCGCTGTTGCTTTTTATCTGCTGCTGGATTTGCGGAAGCTGCGAGAAAATGACGTCATCGTCAGCGACGTACGGCACAAGACGCAATTCGACGGCTAACTGCAGCGCCAACGAGGAATGCGCGTATCCTGCGGGCGATCCATCTTGTAAGGTTCTCAAGCTTTTTTCTTCAGCGGTCCTCTCTGACGTTTGTTTTTCTGCATAGCCCTAGGATAAACGGCATTTTCAAGTAATTTATCATTAAACATTATGCCGAAGAGTTTCCCCAGAAGAAAGAGTTTTGAAGAAAGAGAGATCCACCTGCCGACGTCTCAAACGACACGTGAACTTCGCAGTGATTTTTCAAATTTTGCCACCTAACTAACTACAGTTAACGAAACCGACGTTCTCGGAGATCGAAATGCCATCAACGTTGCACATTGTCGGCGGCTTTGTGCTGTCCTTCATTCTCGTTTGTCAGAAAGCAGAGTCGCAGGCCGTCGTTGCAGCTTCGTCAACGCATGCAAAGCATTGCAACTCGACCGCAGACTGCAGCGCTAATGAGGAGTGCCGACTTCCGATGGGTCACGTCCGTAAGAAAAAAGCATACAGTTCTAACGACTTTGCGAGTTAGCTTTAGCAGCCAGCTCTGCGATCTTGCTTTCAGCGCCAGGACCACTAATGACTTCACTTCTCTCGTGCAAATGCAAAGCAAAGTTCGACTACAGCTCGACGGCGAAAGCGTGCGTGAGCGATCCACTCGGGTGCGCCAGTTCCGACGAATGCCAAGCGCGAAACAAGACGACGCCGGTTTGCTGTCCACAACCAGGTGTCACCGGTGGAGAAGATGTGGTGAATCGATGCGTCGTGAACGCGTCGCGGTGTCTTGTCCCATGATGCTATTTGATACTACCAAAGTGAACTATTAGAACACATAACCGCAGTATAGTACGTCATCGACTACATCGCCGCTTTGGAACAAAATTACGTAGTCGCCCTTGTGCGAGTGCGACACTCAAGCGGGTCAAGAAAGGGTGCTTGCAAACTTTATTCACTCAAAAATCGTTGTTTGCGCAAGAGCTAGAGGCCGCTGCACGCAGTAGCGATTCACGGTGTTGATCGCTATAGTTTGTTTGGCTAAAAAATTGTTAAAAAGTTTGGCGTGATCGCGCTGCAAAAACTACAATTTGCTAGCTTCGATCTCTGGATTCCTGCTCACTTTAGACAACGAAACCAAAAGCTAGAAAAACTGCTGAGTGGTCACTATGTCTTATGTCGCACATTGTCTAACAATTTAGCCCATAACTTTTCATTGCCTGGACTCATTTCGCTAAACGTTTGTGCATGTACTGTCATACTGACGCTGCTGTGGCCACAAGCTTTATTGGACAAAACTTCTGCGCTTGTCTTGACGGATTTGGCTAAAATTTTGTACGCACATTCCTAACAGATCATGCAATAGATGGTTTTGTGAACAAATTTTCAGATAAAGAACCCGAACCCTGACTTTAGACCCGAAACCGAACCGCAAAAAAGTGACCCTAGCCCGATTTCTAGTTTCAGCCCAACTAGGCTGTTACGCGAATCAGTGCGCTTTTGGGTTGATACGTCTGGCTGGTCGTTCTTCTGTACAGGTTTGCCCGGCGCGAACGACTAGGAGTCAGCGTTGGTCGAATCTTTGAGCGACGCTTTGGACGACATGCGAAAATATATTGCGGACAACGCTACTCTTTGGGTACATTGTTGGAGGATTTGCACAAGCTGCAATATCCTGACGTCGGTGATGTGGAAGGGAAAGGCGAATGGCTAACTAAGGCTAACGACGGTTTGTTTGTTTTCCATGCACGCTGTGTAACTTGAGCTAATATGGCTAGTTTTTGTCGGTGTCTCTTCGGTCCTTTCGCCTCTCGGACGAGTTATTTATTACTCATTGTCTATGTTTGACACACACACGCGAACGATGTCAGTTTATTCCTGTCGACGACATGCGAGGTGTCGGATACCCAGTTTGTAGCTTAGCGAGCAGAAGCAAATTTGCGTGTGCATGCTGATTTCTGCAGAGCTTCCAAACTCCAGGCGGGTGCAGCAAATATGGCAAAACCGCATGTGCGTACACTTTACCTGGGTCTACCGATTAACCGATAAAGCTAGTTCACGAAAGTCCTCATAAGCGTGCTGCGAAATTATTATGATTGTGCTAATACCAGCTTCTGACACGAAATAGGCTAGCAGAATACGGAGCTAACCGATTTCGGACATGCACGTATAGTGTCAGTTTGCTAGTTCAATCAAGCGTGCAACAAATATTAGAATCTGCGCATCAAATACGCAAGTTACGAAACATCGTCGGACTTTTTAAAAGTTAGCCAAGTTCTAAATTTTTTTGCAAACTAAATTTGGACTGAAAGCACGGACGGATGCGAGTGATCACGCGTGCGAAGCAGAGACAATGCGTGCGCTAGCCCTTCGCGCTGTCGACGCCGTTCCAACGTTGCTCTTCGTGACGCGCGAGGACTTGAAGAGAACCTGCCGCGCGACGTCTCTGAACATCTTGCTGAACGCGTAGTAGACGAAGAAGTGCGCCGCGTTGCCGATGAAGACAAAGACGTAGCGCCAGGTGACCATGATCCAGTAGCTCATCCAGTTGACGTTCAGGTCGTACATCGCCACGTCGAATGGCATCGTCGAGATCTCCTGCGCGCCCGGGTTCGTGTTCGTGTTGATGTTGTTGTGGACGACGTAGCAGAGCGAGTAGAGAGCGGTCGGGATCCGGCACGCAAGGCAAAGGATCGTCAGCTGTCCGCGCGCGCTTGCGTGGTGGTCTGCGATGTGGATTCTTGCTTTGCGCTTTGCGGCGGTTGCTTTGGCGGTGAACGCCCAGAATGACGGCGAGCGTTGACAGCGTGATCGCAATTGCAAGGCTCGTCAAAAAGATGAGCTTTACCCAGACCATAATGCCCCAGAATGCGTTCAACGATGGCGTTCCTATATGGAAATAAACGGAAAATATTTGTAGAATATCTTTGCAAAGCCTAGTCTTTGAGGTGCAGCGGGATAGAAGCAAACGAATTTTATCAAACTGATTAGTTTTTATTCGATTTGACAGCGATTTCGATTTCAGCGACAAAATTCGATTTTATTTCAACCGCAAATTAAATTCGAAATCGAATCGATTCGACAAAAATGAAGCAAACAATACGCATGCATTTTACCTTATCGAACTTGTGAAAAATTTCCGGCAGAACGATAAAAACCGCAAGCCCGCTTGCAAGTCCGACCGCGCCGTAGGCGATCGGGGGTCGGTTCACCTCGGTGAACTTTGTCGGGAACCACATTGCGACGATGCGTTCCATCGTCATGAAGAACGTCGTGATGTCGGCGGCGAGCACGAAGAGATTGTCGAGCGAATAGGACACTCACTGGTCGTACACGGCGTTGATGTTGCAGAGCGGACCCGTATCGAGAATGCCGTGGCTCCAGAACATGGCAACGACGAGGCAGTCGAAGCCGACGATCGCCTTGTGGTAGCTGAACGACGTCAACCGGAAGTCTTTGTGTCTCAGAACGACGACCTCGATCGAGTAGCTGGCAGTGCCAACAATTGCGACGATGATATTGACGACGCTCATGGCGACCTTCTAGTTAAAGAAAAAGAGATTATACTGGGAGTAGGAGAGAACGTAGGTCGCCATCTCCATCGCCGTGTAGTTGACCGAGATGGGTAGCCACTCGTTGAAGCTATCGTTTGGAGCGGTCGCCGGACTGTAGCTGGCAATCGCGTATGGAATTGCTTCGTCAAGAAGTGACTGCGGTGTAGCCATTTGAGAACAGAACCTGACTGCCGATAGCTTTTCCTCTAGCAACTTTCTCCTAAAGCGCGTAATACACTCAGTTTTTCGTAACATCGTATGGCGTTTTTCTGCATTTTTGTTCGCGCATTTTCTGCAAAATCGTAACTTCGTATGCCGTTAGTTTTTGTGAGTGTATTACGCGCTTAACAATCGAACGTCGCAGAGCAGTGTCGCAGTTATATCTGGATCAGCTTCCCACCCAACAGACTATCAGGGCAGCATCTGAGAAAGCACATGAGAGCATGTCTTCAAACAAGCTCGACCTATGGACACCCTGAGAATCGGCCTGAACCGCACATGTTTGCCTCGGACGTGTAAGAGGACAATTGTGAAACATATTGAAAAAAGGGTTCGAAATTCGAGTACCCACACTCGTGCGTCATGCAGTCCCTGATCGAGAGAAAATTCTGCGCTAACGTGCGAGATATTCACGGGCGTCGATAAGAAACGTTCGCGGTTACATACAGCCCAGGAATAGTGAATATAATTGTTTTATTGTTGATCCATTTTGAGTAGACTACCACAAATACGCGAACGAAGTAAGCTAAAAAGTCGCAAATATGTTTCAGCGTTTAATGCAGCCAGTCGAGGCTCGCCGACCACAGGCTGTTGTCCACAGCTACACTAGAAAAGGCAAGAGTTGACCTCGTGCAAATTGCAGAATTAAAGAATCAAACAAGTGCAAGAAAATAAATGAAAATGTTAAAACGCATCAACGACGACAACTTTCAAGTTTGTTTCAATATTTCTTCATTCAGATTCTCTTTTTTTTCGAGGTCGCTCCCCTCTAGACCTGTGACGTCACAACCGTGATCCTTGCACCACCCGTCGCCGTCGAGGCCATTCCAAGGCCGTTCCCGCTTGCGCCTACCGACGAATTGAAGAGAACCTGCCGCGCGACGTCTCTGAACATCTTGCTGAACGCGTAGTAGACGAAGAAGTGCGCCGCGTTGCC
>JAQGBB010000195.1:0-23516 GCA_034691745.1 Prismatolaimus dolichurus
ACCTTCAGATAGGGCGGAACCGTGATTTTTTAGGTCACTCGCTTCGGCCTTTCGGCCCTCCTCGCGGTGAAAAGCTACATCAAAGCTCACTCAAGCAATATTGTATCTCGTGTTTTGTGAAAAACGCTGAGCGTCGGATGGGCACTGCGTTCACGTGATGCCAATCCGCGCGAACCAAAAAATCGTGACCCTCAGACACGCAAGTTGCTTAACATTAGGCGCATACTGTATCCAAGAGAGGCAAGACCCAGCTAAACGCAGGGCACTGCGTGAAAGAGCAATTCTTCTGGATGCAAAATGAGCCCTCGATCGTTTCGAACGTGGAGAAAATTATGCTTGAAGAGAACCCGCGTTTTTCCGTGTTAAAAACTTAAATCGACGGGAAAGTGACAAGCGTGCACTATCAGAATCCGGGAAAATGTCAAAAGCCGTAACAAATTGTGCTTTATCAAAGAGGTTTGGAGATCTGAGCTGACAGCTTCCGTATGGAGCGACATTTAGGTTTTTAACTTTTTCTAAATTGGGCGCTTTACGTGGAGAAAGCCGTACGGTAAAAGTGCCCATGTACCTACGTGTAGTGGCTGGGGACTGAGGATCCAAGAGAATCACTGCAAGAGTACGGCAGCACGTGAAATAGCGAGGTGCAAAGTTTAGCTTCAAACACAGTCCATCAGCGAGATCGAGCTAATTCCGACGTGGACACCATCAAACAGCAGACTTGCGTTTACCGATGCTCGTAGCTTCCATTGTTACGTGTGAAAGGGGTTATAAAAGTTAACGAGTAGGCATCGTGAACTCTTCGTATCCCGTCCGAAGTGTCGTCTACTTTTCCCACTTATATCCTTGTAGCTAGTTTACTTCAAGTAGCGCATTAGCGCCAAGATTAGCTTCACTGTTTAGCTGTGCAGCGCAGATGAGCGGTGCTTTGTTCTGCAAACTTGCTTCTCGCGAATAGCAGCTTGTTGGATTTTCATCGTGCTAGCGAGATTTAAAAAATGTCAGTTGTCAAATTTTTTCTCCTCCAAACTTTACGCTTGTTTGCACCGTAGTGCGAATGATACACATATCAGACTGCTAGCTGCAATGCGGCCTAGCTTATGCCTCGTCGTTGTTCAGCTAGTAGCAGTGAGACCTTGCGTGCCAGTTTGAAACAAGAGAGTTTTTGTTTCTTCCCTTCCTATTACGCCGTCATCCTGGTGCGCACACTTCACTTATCCCTCAACGGCATCGTTGCGCAAAGCTATTCGGTTTCAAGCTTGGCCAGCAACACTTTTGGCCCTTTCGAACTGCAACGAGTGAGGTCATCCTAAGAGTATGCTGTATAATTTTCGTCTCCCGGGAATGATATGTGATCGTTTTACGAATTTACTCATCATTCCATGCTTCGTCGAGCTTCACGCATTTCCAGGGTTCTCTTATGTATCTCTTACAGCTAAAAGCCTCTGCAGGCATGCTCGCCGTACATACGATCCGTCTTCGTGTTGATTGCAAATATATGTGTCTTGAAGCAGTATGTGATCCGACGCAGTCACTGACCACGTCGATGCAGTGCGTGATCACACACTATGTCAGCGCAATAAGGGGGTATTCATTAATGACGTCACCTGCCAGGGTAGGTCAAGAAATGTTGCACAGGAAAGGACGGTACGTGTAAAAGATCGCCTATGTTTATGCTTAAGGCTAGTGACGAGCGTGGGTGGGTCTAAAATTTTGAATTTTCAAGTGACATCATTAATAAATTACCCTAAGTGATCGCACATATGCCGACTTATTTACATGGGCAACATACCATGAATATAACGAAGCTAGACTGATGACTAATGATTAGTGCTTCATCAAACAAGAATGGTATCGTGTGATCTGTGGCGCAACTTCATAGAAAGTGGATCCATGTAAAACATATTGGACTTATTATCACCTATCACGCACTGCGTCGACGTGGTCAGGGACTGCGATGGATCACACACTGAGTCACGACAAACACATCTTTTTCGAATCGTCTGTGAAAGCCGTCTGTGTCTTCTCGTCAAAGCCGATTTGTAGATAGCTTACCAACAAAGTCTAGTCGCGACATTAGTAAAAGTATGCCGCCTGCAACGCTGCTTATCAATTGCGTCCGGCACGCCATTCTATTGCTCTTAATAAATTGCTTAGCAGACCGATCGACCGGCGTATTAAGGGAATTGACATTTCCCGACTCCTACTGCGTAAGTTGTAGCTAGCCCACCCACCTATACATGCGTTAGCTACTGGACATGCATGTAGAGCTAGCCAGAAAAGTCGCTTGCAAAAATCTGTCAATACTTTTTTGATTGGCGTTTGAATGGCTCGTTGAAAAACCTAGAATTGAATCTTGATCGACTTCGCTTTCCCTACATTTTCAAGTGTGCCTCAATGATGTGGCAAATCCGATGTTCATGGAAATGGAATTTCACGCGCGAGGAAGGGCGAACGAGAATTTGTCGCCGCCCATCTCCCGACTGGACGGCCTTCGCTTATCTCTAAGCTAGCCAGGAAACATTTTCCCCGTCGGTGCTCCCGTCACTTGGCTTGCTCCACTTTGTGCGCAAACTTCGTTTCCGCCGAGCCGAAAGGAAGCCGGTCCTATTTGCTGCAGCTCCGTTTCGTCATCGCCGACGAGTGAGTGCAAAATAATTTGGCTTGCATCTTCTTTCTTACTCCCGCCTCCCCCGTCGGAAAAAAAGTGAAAAGTGCACGACGGCACGCAAAAGACAAACTAGTAGCTAGCTTTCTTGCAGGAACGCGAGCTGGCGTCAGAGGAGGGCGGGAGGAAAGTATCCGTCTTCTGGGCCTGCTGTTACCTAATCAATAGGTCCTCCTCTTCAGCTTGCAAAAATGGGGGAACTCCGACGGCTCGAATTGCATCCGACGTTGTGCGATAAAAAACGTGTGGCAAGTTTGTCCGCGGCGAAAGTGCTTCTGCGCGTCGAAAGTTTTTAACACATGCCATAGCTGAAGCTAGCTCGCCGTAGCTATGTATGCCTTCTCTGGAAGAGCGAAGCCTTTGACAAAGTCGGGGCGTATAGTTTTACACACCGAGAAAAAAGAAGTTCGGCGAATTGCTCCAGTCAGCCGGACGAACGGAATGCACAGCTAGCTAGCTAGCTATGAGCAGCACGACGACGTCGACGCTGTAAAGTACGTATGGATTTGCCTCATTGGGACCCACCGAACGAACGAACGACTGAGTGAGTGAGTGCATGCCTGCAATTTACTGACGCGTGGCATTAGCCATGCATAAGCTGGCGTCGTCGTACTCCGCGGTTGTTTCGACGAAACTTTTCTTGCGTGTGCTGCCTCCTCGGTCGTCATTACGTAACCTCTATCTACACCTTCTCGTGTACCTACTTCGACGGCTCTCCTCACTCAGCCGGCTAGCTGCAACGTAGCTGCCTGCAGTCATGCATACCAACGCGCTCGTTGCTTACATGCGTACTACGAAACAACCTCCGCAAACTTTCGCCTTTTTCCGCTACTACAATCAACGTTAAAAATAATAACAAATTTGTCTGTCTGTTGTTGTGTCGAGCGGCATGTGAGTACAATGCATGCCGCTGGTATCAACATGTTACCAATATTACTGGAAACCAGGCATTTCTATAAACGCCTGAGGTTCTGGCAGGCATTGCCGAAAAAAATGTATTTAGACATGAAATTTTCTTAGCTTTTAATCGATTATCATTTAGCTGTGATTATAAGCTTAATTCTGCTTGATTACATCCGCTATCAACTCTATATTAAGCTGATATCACCGTCGGAAGATAACGAAGGAAATAGTATCTTGGGCCACGTGCTTCCGACAATGCCTGCCAGAGCTTCAGGCGTTTCTAGAAATGCCTCATTTCCAGTAATGCCGGTAACAAATACATGTGAATGAGCGAAAATCCACGCCTCAACGTGGAACCTAATTTTTCTATAGTGTTTGTCCTCTCTTCGTCCCATCGAAGTGTGTCCCCACTGCGCTTTAATCGTGTGATTTTTCCGCGTAATTTGATTTTACAGCCTTTGATGCTTGTGTAACCGAATCGCGAGGCAGTTCGACATGAAGCTTGTGCTCTACCTTTTCTCGTGCTGGCCGAGTAATTAATCAAATGGACACGATCCTCGTCGCATGGAAGCGGCGGAATTCGATGCAATCTGCGCTGATTGATTGCGCAATAATAATAATCGTAGCCACACTTTTGCAAGAATGAAAAGCGCAGCTAAATTTAAGAAGTTATTCGACAGCGCCGCCGCTCTTCCACATGAGCCGACGGAGTAGCATCGAAGACGAAGAAGGGAACGAATGTGGTTATTATATTTTCTTCTCTTGTCTCTTCAAGGTAACCTAAGACTGAGCTTGCACATGTACGGGGTATTATTCGGAAAGTTAGCTTCACAATCTCCGTGCGCTGTCACGTGATTTTTATGGTGTTCCAGCTGGAGTAGCGCTGTTTTTCCTTGCTTTCTCAGCCCCAAGAGAAACAACTGTCTGTCATTCATTTTGTTTGGCCGACGTTGACAGACAGCAATAATCAAAAGCTAGATGCGTTTAGCGCAATCGTAAATTGCAGCATGATTGCTTTCGCGTTTTCCCAAGAGGCTGCAGTTTCGAGAAGAAAACTCCCCGACTGATATCGCTTGAACAACGTCAGTCAGATAGCTAAACGGAGGAAAACTCGATATTTCCTCCTTGGGATGGAAAAGGAGGAAAAAATGCTAAAAATCCAATATGGCCTCTCGCTCTCAGATGGATGGAAACGATAGTGGACGGGACCTGTCCTATTCGTATTGTATAGCGAAAGGATGCAGCAGAGCGCGGCAGCATTATTTCCATCTGACCGCATATCACTACCGATGTTGCGGAGCTTAGGTGGTCGGACGGGACCCCAGGTCAGTGTTCACATATAAGCTTGAAGACTAATCAGCAGGAAATCTCAGTGGCGTCGCTTTATGCAAAATTGAAGGCCCCAATTATATGAGACGCTAATTAGCGGTACTACTAGGCACTATTAGTTAATAAGCTAAATTGTGTCTTCGATTCATGTTTAGCAATTCGGCCATCGCAATCAGCATACAACTGCATGCTAGCGCGGGACCGCTGCAAACAAGAGGCTCACTGTTCACTCATGTTAGATTATTTGCCCGAAGCTTGTGGAATTGGAAAAAGTAAGCATCGGGCTGAGACACCGTCTCGAAGCTAAAGGGTCCGTAAAAAGTCGACAGGCACGGTTTGAGGACATCGACAGTAATTGTTGAGACATCACACGTGTAGTCTCTTGCCTTACGTTTTGGCGCCACATAATGTGTGCAGTCTAAATATAAACTTTTGCTACCATGTCCTGTCGACTTTTTACGGACCCTTTACAATATGGCACCTGGTCTATTGGCTGACCGTTGGGCGGCTGATTTGCTGATCGATGATCGCCTTTGCAGGGTGCCAAGCAACCGATCTTCACCAGTGCCTGGGTGCTATTCGTAGCGTTCAGCAACACATTTACTTTCGCACACCGTGCACTTGCGAATCGGCCGATACTGGTCTTGTATATATTCGAGAGTGCCTTGACCTCAGGTAAAACAAAGCGACAGTGGTTCAAATGGCACCAAAAACGTGACTGCAGTGGAAAGTGAGCAATGAGAGCGCTTTTCAGGGAAACAATCTACGACAATGATTGCACGCGCCGAGCTGCCGGTGTTCGACATCACAAGCACAAGTTTCCAGGTTCGTCGCCAGTTCTGCTTTCATAGCAGAACCAAATGTTGCTCAAAATTGAGATCTACCTCTTTTATCGACCCATTGTAACGGTCTGCCTTCTGCAGAACTCGGTGGCGTCGCGGGGCCATTCGACGACGATGACGACAGCATTTACGGCGAAGATTTTGAGCACACCCATGGGGCGGGTGCGTCGACGTCAGGTGATAAGACGACAGACTGCTCAGCGGCGTTTCAACAGTGTCAGAGGCATGCGGCCTGCGAGCGAATCTGGAAGCTCTTCCGCGAAAACTGCCATATCAAGCACCACACATGCTTGATGACAAATAGGTAGCGGCAATAACTTCGCTCTAAAGTCAAAACGGGGATTGTTCGTTTTGCATCGACGAGAGAATTCATTCATGACGTCACTTAAAAATTCAAAATTTTAGACCCACCCACCCTCGTCACTAGCCTTAACACATAACAATAAGCTATCTTTTACACGTAACGTCATTTCCTGTGCAATATTTCTTGACCCACCCACCCAGGTGACGTCATTAATGGATGGCCCCCTATTCAAAACTAAGGATGCTGACGTAATGTGCCCCAGCTGACGTGGAATACTAATTTTCCAGGCAAGCCTGCTACGATGCTTTCGAAGGCATCAAGTGGACTCCACTTCTGAATTGCTCCTGCTTAACCGATCATCGCGATCATGGTGCCACGTGTCATCGGATTCAGCTAGCCGTTGCTCACAATCGATGCGTCTGTACGTACTGGCACACCAGTCGCATTTAGCCATTGCATTCTGCTCACTGGTCTATTTTACTACCATAGTGCAACTTCGTCAAGAAGGCTACAAGCCACCGCCGCCACCACCGCCTCAACTGCCAGCCGCACAGTATCCGCCTGCAGGTGGTGCTGGACCCGGAAGCGGCAGCAATAATCCTTACTATCCGGGTGCCGCCGCTTATCCGTCGTATCCGGTCTACTATCCGCCGCCTCAATATGCACCCTATCCGCCGCCTTATTATCCCTATCCAGCATATCCGTACCCGCCGCCGCAGTATCCACCGCAATATCCGGCGCAGCCTCAGCAGCCGCAATGGCCTGCCACCGGGCCAGGACAAAACACCCCACCACCGTCGTGGCCCGCACGGCCACCTGACGGTCAGCAGCAGCCTGAGCAGCCGACGCGTCCGACGCGTCCGACGTATGAACCGCCGCGGGGCGGACCAGCGCCAGCCACCGAGTGGACACAGTGGCCCGAGTCGCAAACGCCGCCACCGTATTATCCCGATGAGCCGCGAACGCCGTATAGCCCACCACAACGACCGTCGGGCAACGATGGGGACGATCGCAGAAAGCCAAGCTATCCGAGCGAGTACGACAGGCGAAATGAACGGCGGCCGGATAATCTGCCTGCTGGAACTGATTTCGAAACAGACTTTGGCATCTCACGGAGTCGATCAGATCCGACGGCACCGGAGCCGACAAACTACGATCGCTTTGCATGGGAGGACCAAGAGAAGGCGGCGGAGACGGACGAGTTTGTGTACGTGGACACGGGTATTCGACCTCCGCAAGTGCGTCCGACGCCGATGAGCACGACGAGACGACAGCAGACGACTGTTGCTCCGTACGTCGATGCTGGAGAAGAGAGTATTCGAAGAAGAAACAATGAAGTCGATGTCGAAACGGAACCGATAACGCAACCGACACGGACACGACCCCCACCGGTGGAGACGACACGAATTCGAACGACGACGACGAGGCCGACACCAAGAACGAGGCCACGAACGACAACTGTGAGAACGACACCGAGAAGAACGACGCCGGCAACAACAACAACAACGACTACTACGACGACAGAGCCAGAAACAACGACGTTCGAGCCAGAACCAGAGGAGGAAGAACCGGAGGTTATTATCGAGAGTGTGCGTACGTCGATTCTTACGATACCTGTGACGACAACGCGGCTGAGAACGACGACACGGCCGCCTCGTTCGAGGTCGACAAGACCACCGGTTCGGACGAGGACTAGTCGACCAACGACGACGACGTCGACGAGCAGGGCAACGTCGAGGACGGATCCGACAAGCGATGAGCTACAGTCATACTATTACGAGATTAGCAGTTCGGCAACGCAGACGCCAGAGCGGACGACGACAGTGCCGCAGAATATAGAATATGAGGTCGTTGTTCCGACGTATCGACCACCGGCGCCTGTTGGTGGACCACCGAATCTTCAGGCGATTGCAGATTACACAGGCCAACCTATCCGTAAGTGACTCGCATTGCATGGTAGCTTTATGTTTGCCTATGTCAAAATCGTCATCTTTTTAAACTTAAAAAAAAACGCCTGACAAACTGTCGATTCGGTAGCATATGTCGAAAATTGTCTGCTTTCACAATTTTTTTATTCATTTAAATTTTATATTGGAGGATTCGATTTGCCTGGGTCGACTGGCCAGATCAATTTGTGCTGAGTCGTTTTGATTTGGATTTTAGACCCACTTGATTTTTATATTTCGCTTCGTTTTGCTTCAGTCTTTCGTTCAGGTTGATTCATCTTAATTTCGATTGATCCCGTTTGGTTCAGTTTTTTAATTGATTTTGTTTCAATTCGTTGTGATTTAGTTTCGACTAGATCGATTCGGCTTAGTTTGTTTCCATTCTTCTCTCGTTGTTTCAGTTCGTTTCAGTTTGACGTTTCTAATCACTTTTGTTCAATTAGTGTGTTCGTTGCCATCGTTGGATTCACTTCGTTTTGGCTAGATGTATTAGATGGTTTCAATTTGTTTCGATCCGTCATACCGGCGACTCCTTTTTGTTCCCTTTGCTATCGAGAGAGACAAATTTATCAAACAGCAGACCCTAGATTTTGTACAAATCGCATGCAGTGCAAACACTGATTAGCCTTCGGGGAAACTCGTAAAAAGAAAGGTTTCAGCTTCTGCAGTCGAGAGCACTATGCGTGTGCTTACGGTAGTGCAATAATTTTTGACTGCATGCTTTTTTCTAGTGACCAGTTTCTTTCCAGTCGTAGTGCATTGGCCTGTTTCGCGCGAAACATCAAACTTGCTGGCATTGACAATAAATTCCTATAACAAAGTCCTCATGGTTAGTTTCCCCGAAGGCTAATTGCTGTCGATAAAGGATTAAGATACCAAAACTCTCGACAACAAAGGGACCAACATGGCGATTTTGAGAATCCGGTATCACTGACTCCTTTTGATTTAGCCAGGTCGATTCGCTCGTTCAAATCGTTTTAACTTTATTTCGCTTCCTTGATTCGTTTTGTCTTTTTTCGATTTGAATCGCTTTCCTTTTTCGATTTGAATTCCCTTCGCTTCGTCATTTCGACTAACCGAAAATGTATGCCTGGACCCTGTTGCCTGGACATCGATTTGAGGAAAGCACAGTAGCTAAAAGTTATGAAGCTTGTCTGATCACTTGCGTCGTCATATTCGCGATATAACACTTGCATTTCCTCCTTCAAAACAGATTCCACTTGTCAACGAGCGCTGAGGGCGTGCTTCGATAACGCGTTATGCAAGAGTCAGATCCAACGTCTAAACGATAGCTGCAGCGAAGAGAACTGTCGCCGACTCGTCTGCGTTCGCCGACTCCAAGAGATCTACTCGACCTCGCTAGATAGCAATGCAGTTCCAGTCCCGCGCCATCTGCTCGAGGATCTTACCTTCTGCACATGTCGATATCGCGACGGAGAATGCGAAGCCATCCGAGTATTCACGAGTGACCGACAGTCCAGCAGCTATGTAGCACTTCCATTTTTAGCGTGTGATCTATCCCAAGTGCCCGTACCGGTCCGACGATGAACGGTTGCTGAAGTGCACAACTCAGTATCAGTTTTGTGGGAAGCCCAACTTTGACTGCGGGTATGGGACCATGCATAAAGCACGTACCTGGGAGAGGGGTGGGGGTAGGCAAAAAGCACGTTATGTGTTAAACATAGCCCATCTCTTACACATAAAAAAGAGCACGAAGGGGGGTGGGGGTCCAAAAACATTTTTTCGAGCACGTGCTTTTTGCATGAACTCTATAGTAAAGCTGTTCCGTGGCGTCGATGGCGGGCAGTCACTCGTATCGTTCTAGAGCGTACGAGGACTACTTTTCGAATTGCAAAATCTCGTTCGACCACAGTTGCGTGAACTCGAAAGCGTCTTGTCGTGACTCGATCTTTGGAATTCGTGGAACCCTCTTCGAAGCTGACTGCACGTGCAGTAATAGTGACGGAAGTAGCGTCGGAAACGGTGCTGGAATCGCCAGTCGTGATCTCTCTTGCGATGAGCTTCGAAACATGTTCCTCGACCAGAACACATGCGTTGGTACGGACGAGCATTTCTAGCCGGACGATAGCTTATAAGCCCGATTATAGCCGACGCGATTCTCGACTATCATCAAACGACGACGACGCGCTTGACGACGACAACGACGACGAAGGCAACGACGACGACGACACTTCCGCCTGGTATAAATAAATTTGGACTGAGTGCGCTCCGTCTGATGAAGCTTAAGGCCGTGTCCCTATCGCGCCTATTACGTACGGGCTATAGCGCTCCCATCCCGGTTCAAATTTTCCCTAATCAACTTGGTCCTTCGCGACTAGCCTACGCAGCTTTCACTTCGTTCAGTGTAAATGACGTTTTCCGATTCTCGTTCGCAAACAAGCACTCTGCGTAAAAGGACGGAGTTCTCCCCTCCCGGCGTGGGGAAATCTGCGTTCTTATCGCTTGCTGCACGCACCTTTGCGAGGGAAAAAAAAGCGAAGGAAAAGTGAATTTTCCATGCAAAAGCGTATCCTTGATTGACACGTATTGCGTCGCGGTGGAAATGCAAGCCGAAAGCGTCGTCATCTCCAGAGACATCGAGCGTCTCTCGGCATGCGTCTGGCATTTAACGAATTTGGATATCATCAGTTCTCTCGCTTTCCCCACGACGCTTCTTATCTGATCGAAAAACGAATAAGCGGCTATAATTTTCCGTTGGCAAACACTCGTTGCCTCACATATAGTGGCATCAAGTTGGAGTTGCGATGTGGACATGAAATATTAGCTACTCGGCACTGAGATGATTTTCCTCGTCCTGGAGGTACTCGTTGCGGTCACGACGACGGTGCGAATGAGCGAGACTACCGTGAAGCCGATTCCTTCGGCGACTAGCGTTCTCAGACCCGCTGGCTCTGGTCGCTTACGCCAACGACCGACGTTATCTATGGCGCTAAAACGAGCCACAATTCCACCGCCGAGTGATGTTTGGGACGGCCACTTCCGCTACCACAGGGGTGATATTTGGGACCGGTTGGGCTCCACTTTAGCTTCCCCTCCCATCTTCGACCTAGGGGCATCCATTTATGACGTCACGGAAAAATTCGAATTTTCTGATCCCCCTCCCCCTACGTCACGGGTTTTTGGACACTTATAACACATAAAATCACTTTCGGCCGGACCCCTCTCTCCCTCAAACTGTGACGTCATAAATGCATGGCCCCTGCGATAAGCAGGAACGGCTCGTACACAATGAAAGACGATGAATGTCCTTTTCAGTCGACTGCTTTCTCAACGTTAGCGGTGTTCGGCAAGGATTCGCAGTCCGCGATATGTATCGGGTAAGGATGACGTGTATGGGCGACCGTCGTCTGCACTGCGAACCTTTCTTATCATTCTCAGAAATATCGCGATACGCTGCGAACCTGCACGGAAGTGTGCGAATGCAAACCGTCGCTTCAGTTCGCCTGCACGAACATCGGCTGCTTTAAGCCAGAAGAAAAGTCGAAAAAATGCAAGGAGGAATCGGATGGAAGTGGGAGTTTACGCAAACCCGCCGAAGCCGGTGAGCGTGTCACGATGCTTAACTCAATTCATAATCGACGCGACCTTCGTTATCGCAGATTTTGCCAGCACCGCGTACCTCAAAGTACGATCACGTTGCACGTGCTTCATCCACGGCCAATTCGTCTGCCAGTATCCCCGAAAGGAGAGGTTCGAGAGCATTGGGAACATATCGGGCACACACGGTGGGCATTGACCCTGCAGACAAGCTTGTTGACACAGGGAGTTCTGCTTTTCAAGGCGTTTTCTTGTTCGGTGGCTTTTCGAAACGAGAGGTGGACTGGCTCAATAAGACCGTGCCTAATTTCAAGCTGAAGCCGGATGCTGTCGAGCAGATACGCACGCGGTTTAACAGGGCCTTGGACGAAAAGGTACGGGAACCGTGCTTTTCCGATTAGTTCCCTCACTAATACTTTTCCGTCTTTCTAGACGGTAACATGCCGTTTCGCGACGTACTACTCGGACGATGATAATTTTATCTTCCAAGTCGAAGCGTTTGGCTACATGCATGCGCCGGACAACACGACGACGGAGAAGCCCCAGTGGCGCAGGGAATGTCAAGGTCCCGAAGGAGTAAGCTTGTTTGTTTCCTTTTTCTGACCCGAAATCGCCAATCGTCCATCCGCATTTCTTGCAGAAGTACTGCCGGAATGGGCTGAAGATGCTTCAGCGTCGCTTCGATACGGGTGGATATCATTACGACATGCTCCTGTCGACTGTCAAGCAAATCTCTGTGATTGACTACGTTGTGGATCAGTCCGCAAGCCTTACTAGCAACGGCGTGGTGCTCATCTTTAGCTTACTTACCGCCCTCCTTGCTTATCGCGCTCCGCAACCTCTTAGCTAGCTTCTTCTGTGATTACGGTAGTGCGTGTAATGTACATACTTGTATGCGACGGTGTACATACTCACGCCAGAGTTCTAGCTGAATGCAAAATCAGCAGGGTTATTGATCTATGTAGCTGCTATACGTGTACACATAACAAAGCTCGCTGTCGCGTCACCTCGTGCTCACTTGCAGTCGTACTTGCACCTTAGACGCCAATTTAGCTATATTTTTCTCTTCGCAGGCAGCTACGTATGAAACGCTGAGTTGCATTTTTGAGCTCGTGGATGTCGTGTATTACACGGGGCACCGCTTACAACGCCCTATGACCTGGGACACACTGAAGTCGTACAGGTTCTTGGTTCTAATGGCGCGTATCTCTAACCAATAGCAATAGTCACTCACGGTCGTATGTGGACATTGAACTGTACATAGCTACGTACGCATTAGAAGTAATTGTGTTTATCCTGTCGAATTTCGTTTGACATCCGTTTTTATCAGCAAAGGTGGGCGCTCTGGCATGTTGTAAGGCAGCCGCAATCTGCCGTCAGCTGGCGATAAGCTGAGATCTGCCGCAGCTATCATCGGTCTAAATACGTACGGAAATCTTCCATCTTCGCTACTATGCTCTGCCTATGTGCTCTTCCTCGCCTTGTTTAAGTAACGTCGTAGTGTCCTTGTGCACTCGCTGCGTTGGAACAGTGGACACGCAAAGCAGAGGAACATGCATTGATGTGGGTTGCTACACGACCCCGAACCGTGGTACGGTGTTCTGGTGCTAGCTGTATATAATGCAGGTACCTTTCTGTACATGTCACGCATATGTTCAGTGACATAAGCGTTCGTGTTCAGCAGCGATGATGGCCACTTGACGATACGCAATTATTCTGATATGTTCGCTTTTTTCAATGAAAGCAATTATGCTGCTGCTGCTCGGTTTTTTCAATGAAATAAATTGCTTTCACTTTTGATAAGTCGCCTAAGACAATGCTTACGTATGATTTAGTTTAGATAGATCAGAAAAAGTTGCTGACTATGTATAACTATCGACAGCTTCTATGGTTAAATAAGACATAAGGTAAACGCTGGCACTAACAGAACAGGAAGCCTACTGAGTTAAAATTTTGCGGCGACCTTTTATAATTAAGAGACGTAGCTAGCGCTAGGGACGTTAGTTCCCACGGGGAAGGGGTTCGTCGTATACCCGCGTCAGAAGTGTCAAGAAATGGGACAAAATCGCTATCACAAAGCGTGATATCGCACTACTAAATATTATTGCGTTGTGTTGAGGGCATTCTGTGCGTTTCCGGAATGAATAAAATTGTTTTGTAAAGCAAAGTTTAAAAGGTTTGAAAAAGTGTCGACAAATGGTAAAAAATGCGAAAAATCGCTCAAATAGTGACTGAATTTGACCAGGGGAAACGGGGGATAACCGGCATCTGGCTCTGCATCCCCTGGGGGAATTAACGTCATTAGCTAGATTGTCTCCAGTTTGCAAGCAATTCAATTGCCTCCAGTTTAATGTTTTGAAAATGAAATTAGTCATTCTCCAACACCAGGTATGTCATGCTGAGGAGCGCTGGCGATAGTAGGTGCCGTGATGCCTCCAGTGCGCTTTTTGTTCTTCATTACGCTGCCAGCATGCTGCGTTGACGGTGGACCGAAGCAGGCGACACGCAGCCTCTTCAGGTAATTCATCGACGGCGTCTTGATTTCGTCGATTTTCGCGGCGAAGATGAACAAATCGATGAACTCGCCGACGACGATTGGGATGTAGGAAAAGTCGGCTAAAATGTCGAACACGCCGTTCGAATGGAGACCGACACTTCCGACCTCCATGATGATCGTGTAAACGACGTCGAAAACGAACGCAGTCGCAAAGAAGACGACGCCAACTTGCAGCACCGCCTTCGTTAGCTTCAGCCGGCGTTTCGCTTCCGGCGTCGATCCGCCTGCGCCGACACTCTGGCTCGCTTTTCGTCGAACGACAACAACGAGCGCCACGTAGATGAGCTCGATGAGAAGGACAAGCGCGATGGCGGCGTAGTCGTTGATGAACCAGCCAACGTAGTAGTCGCTGTAGTAGTCAGCGCTGGTTGCCATCAGCGCACCCGTTGTAGCGCACAGGTTGACCGCGAAGAAGATTGCGAGCATGAGGAAGATCGGTACAGGCGGGCCACGCTTGTCGTACTCAACCGGGCGCACAACTGAGTAGAAGCGTTCAGCAGCAATGACGGCCATCACAAGGTAGTGCTGCGTCGCGCCTGCGAGAACGATGGATTGTGAGATGTTGGTGGACAAGCTGGAAAAAAGTGGAGATCCGATACCGCCCAAAAAATTCGGCGCGATAATGTATTCGGGATTCAGGATGAGCTGGCCGATGCTGAAGACGAGGTCGGCGATCGCGAGGCTCAGCACGTAGTAGACGAAGTTGTTCTTTTTGTACGCCTTCGAGACGAGAACGACGACGATGACACACGCAGCGAGGAGCAGAAGCGCGCCGGACACCACTGTAATGAGCACCAAGACGGCGACGTTAATGTCGATCTGGATGGGGGGCGTGAACGTTGACGAACCAGCGGAGGAGGTACCCACAAAGGTGGCCTTTGTGAGGTCTGGTGCAGACATGCTGCGTGAATGTTGAAAAGCAGCAGTAATCTAATGCAGAGAGATGAGTCATCAACGAGCATGCCCAAGTTCCACACTGAATTCATAGCGACTGCTCCTTTCACTTCCGACTAGAGACTGGACGACCCGAGGGATTGGGTGGAAACGTGGGTGCCCAGTGCAGCAAACATGGGCGCAGGTGCATTACAAGTGACCTCCAAAGCCGAAATGCATCCCCCAGAAAAAAGAAAAAACTAGTCGGATGCACCGACCCTCGAGGCCCCTTACGCTGGTTTGCCAGTAGACTTGAAATTAACTTGTGACAAACCACTGATTATACTTCGCTAAATGATACATTGTGACTGCATTTTACACATAAAATTTTATCCAAATCCGTGCAGGCGTTTTCGATTTATGTGCAATGCACGCTTGCACGCACGTCAGTGTGCCTTATGCAGTCGGAGGTATCTGTGCATCTGTGCGTGTGTAACGCACGGAACTTATAGAAAGAAGAGGGCTAGCGGGCTAATTCTTTTTGCAATAGATAGCCCAGGACTCGTGGGGTATCACTGCGCATTGGTTCCCTGACAGTCTACTGTTCCATTAGAACGGCAATCCACAAGGTCCATTTACAAGTAAAAATAAAGTGTGTTTCAAATAAGTCTAAACTTCATGAAGGGGGTGTGGCTGAAACTTTGCAATGCACTCTCGCTATAATGTACTCTTGAAGTATGTCGTCATCGATGGTTTTTCCCATCGATGGTTTTAGGCCCACTTGCACATGCTATGCCAAATTCTGTTAGCCATAACTTGAGAATGCGTCGACGGATCTGGCTGAAATTTTTCCCGCGCACTTAACTCATGGTGTAGTCTTTGTTATAAGTGTGTTTAGGACCACTGGCATGTTGCGTCAGTGGGTCTCGAGGATAGGTGCATCCGACTTGTTGTTGCTCGCTAACGCTCGCTTGTCGAATGCAAAAAGCAACAGGAAGAGTAGTTTAAAGCAACCTTTGTTTAAGCGTGGGCCACGTTTTGTGAGCCCATTTTTTTTACCTATACACATTTTCTCTGGGCGAGCACATAAATCGAGGACAATTTCATGTTGGCTAATTAACGCCCGTGATAACTTTTTGAAGTTAGCCTTCTTGGCACGATAATTCACACAAGACAAAAGCGGGAAACAGGCGACGTTATGCACACACATTCGAGTAAAATCGAACTTAGTGAGCGTGTGTTAATTTCCAAAAAACTGAGTTTTGGTGAAAATTAAAGGCTCTCCGCAAAATGTGATTCGATGGGGAAAAATCCGGAACAAACAGTTGATTATGAATCTCTTCGCAGAATATCGGTTTTCGCGCGTCAAACTGTCGTTAGAAATAAAACGAATTCTAGGGCAGCAAAAATGCGCCTCTCCTCTCTACAAAAAGGCAGAACATTCGTTACCATAGTTTCGGCCCAGCCAAGTCAATAAGTCATTTATTGTTCGTGTACATGGCTGATCTGCGCTGACGTTTACAGTAAAGCTCAATATTGTTGACCATGATGCGCAGGTGAAACTCTTTTCGATGAAGCAAATGTTTCACTTTCTACATTAGTTTTGCGACTGGCAGAGCAACTAACAATTGCTCAAAGTAGGCTTGGCGCTTTATGAGTCTGCTGCACATCCTCGCGTAACTCAATCGCGATAGAAACTGTCACTTACCTTAAATCTTCTAATAATTCCACTTTTCTAGTTTGGCGGCTCAAAAACAATAAACTCCACTTCTAATAATCAATCCCCTAGCCAAATTTTTAAATCTGGTTTTAGTAAACCGTCGACACGCGGCAGCAAAAGGTTTCAGGCAGGATAAAAGCTTGAAAATCTCGTTGCGTACCCCAGAGTTAAAGCCATTTTTCATCTAAAATGGTGAAAATTTCAAAAATTTGCCCGAAATAATAATCCCCACCTTCGCGGGCAGCTGAAAGAATAATCCCTCAAGGGGTTATTAGAAAATTTGAGGTATGCTACAGCCTACATTAGTTAAGATGCGATTGATGTGCTCTTATTGACTATTAGTGACGAAAAAATAAAATGAAAAATAAAGATCATTTTGTTAAGCAATTTCTTATTTTATTAAAAGTGTGCGTGCAAACTGTGAAAAAGAAAACAGTAAACTGGCTAAATTCTGTTTGAAACGCGTACATTATCATGTAAATAATTTTCTGACCGACGTGAAAACAAGACACTGTTTATTGAAGTTTGCGGCCGTGAAATAATGTCCTCTCCTGAAAGGCGGAAGCGGGAACAAATAGAAAGAAAGTTTTCGACAATGCGACAAGAACAAAAACGAAGAAACGAAGAAACCCATGTAAAAATTGCATGTTCTGCACATCGGTCAAAAATACCTGGACGGATTCGGCTCAAACTTGGTGTGTGCGATCTCCATATGGTGTGGTTTTAAGATTTCATGTCATGGTGGTTTTTGTCGTAAGTGGTTTTAGGCCCACTGACGCATATCATGTAAGCTGCCTTTGCCGGTAACTTGCGACTGCTTAGACGTCACGTGTGTGGTGGGCTTTGAACTCTCAGAGCTTCATGTTAAATGGGCTTCCTGTTCTAATGGTTGCAGCTTAGCCTCTCAGTCGGAGGGTGCGGGTTTAAACCCCACTACCCCAAGATGTTTTTGCATTTTTTCTCTTTATGTTGTGAAGCTTTTTATATCATATTTGGTGACAGAAAGTTGTTTCTGACCACTAAACCAGTCCTTAGCGTGAGTGGGCTTCGAGGATCAGTACATCCGGCTTGTTTTAACATGTATTATACTCGACAAATTGACTGAAATTAGAGCGTTTTCAAGCATAACAAGTAGTGCAGACAACCTACGATAGACAAAACTCGGCCACAAATGAAGCACAACTACCAAGTGGCACATGCTAGCGATGTAGCTTAAATTAGGGTTCCATGGGTGGTTTGTTGGTGCTGTCAGGCCAACGGCAAATTCTACCCTACACAATTGGTGTGCAGTCTGCTCGAGGACGACGTGCTGACATTATGGCAGCTGCAAATCTTCGCGATTCACTGCGAAGAAATGGCTTCGAAGCATGGTAAAAAGCTTAATGAGATCAACGCTTGCCGTCGTCAATCGCTGGTAAGAGGCTTCGACGATTCGGAAAAGTCGCAGTTCCCACGACTGCTGGCAAGTGAGCGTGTAGTAGTGGAGGAGAGATCCGAGAACATTGTCTTGAATCGTCTCGAGCTGTTTCATGACCTCTTCCGAGGTTCCTCCAGCTATAACCACATCATCATTCATCAAAAAGGAAACGAGGAAGAAGTTCTGCAATCACACACATTGTCGAGACAGAAGCAACGCCTGGACGCAGCAGAGTTCAACGTAGTCACAGATTGGCTCAGCACCGCCCGCCCCACTCTGATCGATTTTGATCTTTCTACGTAGCTCGATTACGTCGTTAGCGGCGAGGGAAATCAGATGCTCCTGTTGAAATTATCGAAATCAAACCGAATTAAAACGACTTATCTGCTTCATCAAAGATACCTGCGTTCTCAAGTCATCGATGCCGAAGATCTTGAAGAACGATAGCGCCCATACAAGTGCTTTCGTGTAACTTGCGAACTGGTCATCATCGCCGAAAGCGAAGCCGATCGACTTTCGACGCCACTTCTCGAGCGTCGACTGACTGACCACACCGTACGCCGCTGCCGCGTTGTAGTCGACGGAGATGACCGCGTTGAGGACGGCAGCGGTGGCGACTGTTTCAACCGGTGAGGACGACGAACTTCGGTTATGGTTAACGAAGGGAATCGGTCGGAAGTGTGCGCTGATGAAGGATGCTTGCGATTCGGCGGCTGCGACAGCTGCATATGCGGCGAAGCAGAGCTTCGACTTTCGTGGACCACGCTCGTGTTGAACGGCTGAAAATCGAACGAATCGATGGACTCAATTCACCGTATCGCCTCGAGCGAGTTACCGTCTTTGTTCATCTGCGCAGCGAAGCACTTCTGAAGTCGGCAGGCCCGACATTGATTTCGATGAGTTCGATTGATCTCACAGTTTCCGCGACGATCGAGCGGTGCTCGACAGATGTACGATCGATTGCGATGAATACTTCGTTTGAAAAAACCCGAGCAACATAAAATTTCAACTCACGCTCGATACTTCATGAGCCATATCGCAGGGACCTTGCGTTTTTCGTTGCTATCGATAGCTTGTTCCTGTGATTCGTCTGGACGTCATGTTTAGACTGCATATGCAGTATAAACATGACATCCAACTAACGCACGGTACATTGATAGCAACGAAAAATGATACACTTGGCGATAAGGTCCATGTGCAACGGAATCTACGTAGTACATACCATCGCAAGTGAAGATACCGTAATGCTTTCCCGAGCTTTTGTCGCCGCAGACCTTGCAAGGAATGTCCAGCAGGCGACTTGCTAGACGAAGAAAGGACAACGGTTTCGTACTTTCTAGTGCACCACTTGTGGACTACTGGAACCTACCAGATCTTTCAAGACATCGGAACATATTTTTGGACCTCACTCAACACATTCAGGACGGAATTAGCTCGTCTCTCCCTCCTTCCTCAAGCATGTCTGGCGATTAATTGCCCGATTTAAATGCGTCGGTGAGAATCTACGCAGATGCGAGCTGGCGGAAGATAATTTGATACGCCTGCTCCATTACGCATACTCTTATTGTCTCTATCTCGCTCGACGCAAGCCGCCGATATTGATCTGCCCGATTGCGATGATATGAAATGCAAGTTGGCGAGTAAATGGACGACAAGTTACGGGCGACATCACGATGCATACTAATAAACTCTGAGGCCACTCTTCTCTAAGATTCTCGCTCACAGCGCCAGATCGACGATAGTCTATGTCGTTAATAAGCTGGCATCAGTGCATACGGAAAAAGAAAACCCCCACGCAGAAGTAGCCTACGTGTCAGCTAATTGTGTCGGCTAGTCGAAGGATTGCTTGAAATTCGTTGCACTGCAGCCGTTCGATTTGTGTGAATTCGCACGGGGAAAATACCTAATTTTATTCAAGTTTCAATCACTCCTTTCGGAGAGTATTCAGCGGATGTCAAGTACTCAGCCTCTTTTTAATAGTCCCCAGATCTCAGCCGAGGATTGACGAATGAGGAAGTAAAAAGTGCATGTTTTCTGCCCATTACCCGACGCAAAGCTGAACTTCCGCCGGCATGTCGAACGAAGACATTTCACACCACACATTCTATAGGGATAATTGCAACTCATGGTTTGACTAAACTTTCACACGTGCTTCGTTTTAGCTTCAGGGTAGGCGTATATAACTCCGGCAAACTATGTGTAAACTATTAGGACCAGCGCGATACATGGCTGCGGATGGGAAATGGTCATCATGAATACGCACAGTTCAGGATCCTGCAGAGCAGCTTGTGCTTCGTGCTCCAAACGTGACGTCATACATGCACGTGTCCTAATGAGGAGAGTCCTGCACTAATGAGGCGGCAAAGCGTTGTTTTGCAAATGCTAGGCTGCAAACTGACAGTAGGCTAAGATCGGGTGTAGTTGAGTAAGGCTCTGTCGATGCAGCGTACTTTAACTAATAAATCGGCAAGGCCGAAAAGGCATCCTGCCGTTTGACAAAAAACACTAGTACAAGTTTTTGAAGCAAGACAGAAAAGGAAGCCACGACTTGTCGCCGTACTACAGTTTTCCTCGCTCTCTTGTTTAAAAAAAAAACAGTTTTTTTGTACGAACCCCGTTACCATTGTACCATTGGCAAGTTGCTCGCACCGTCCGCTTTGTCAGCTGGGAGATAAGGGGGAATAGAGGGATAATCTCAGTTTAACCACATAGCTATCCTTTTTAATTCCGCGCTGCGCGCTCCAGAGGCAGGACGCGATAATGATCCCTCAAAGGGATTCCACAATCCCCAATATCAACAACATTTCGCGGGCTCTGTTTTCGCAGAGGCATGTGATCATGAAAGACGATAGTTCAGCAGATAAAAACTTTTTCATATTGCACAAAAAGCTTTCTAGAAACATCAGCTGACATTGGTCCTGCATAAAATATGATAAGCATTGCGGTCTCAGAAGTCAGTTTTGAAATTCCATTTGCATGCACCCTTGAGGAGAATTATCTCCGTCCTTCTGCTAGATTTAGCAAGGAAAAGCTAGCATCCGCAAAAGTCGTGAAGCAACGCGTAATTTCATACGGAGAAGTGCGCCTGAAAAGATCGAGAGAAAGCTGCGTCATGACAGGGAATCGAGAAGCTATGAAGTAATACAAGTAGGGCCACACCCTTGACCTTTACGTTGCTCGACAGAAGCCAAACAAATCACATAGCGATTTCTTTTCATATCGCAAGATAGATAGTCCAGGTACTGTACTCGCGACGATGTAGCCGCAAGCAGCTAATTCATATAATAGCATGGCACTTTGGTTGGCACAAAGAACAACGAGCGATCAGTTCTTCGACGCATTCAGAGGTCGATGTTCTCCAGGGTCAAGTGTTGCACTCCCGCCCGACCCAGGTGTTCTCGACTGCCTCCGACCGGGGCTATTTCCGGTATTTGAAAGCTTCATCGCCGTCCCGTTCATATGCCGATAGCTGTTCGCCTCCGACCCCTTGCTGCCCAAGCAAGGGCAGAGCACACGAAGAATCTCCTGCCGAAGGGTCGGATTGAAGAGAAAGTAAACGGTAGGGTTCGTTGCATTATTGACTAAAAACAAGCCCGTCATACACGCGTAGATCCACTTCGACTGGAGGAACGCGATGAGCGGCACGACCTGCCAGGTGATGAACGTCGCGAAGAACACATTGCTCACCGTGCAGAACTGAATAAAGAGACGCACCTCACGGGAGTTCAGTGCCTGTATTACCGTAACCGTCTGCGTCCCACCAGTGGAGCCCAGCTCCGCGTTGCTGCTCTGCTTCTTGAGGACTATCTTTGTCGCACCCTTCCCGCTCGAGATGCGGCTCTGACGGACACGAACGACGATGACGACGTAGCAGACGAACATGACGAAGAGGCACGCCGAGTTGACGACGACGTCGACCCAGCGATAGGGTGTCGCCGCGTTGATGTAGATGCCCGAATAGATCCGATGGTCGTAGACCATGAGACAACAGTCGAAGAGTGCCGGTGCGGCTGCACCAAAACCGAGAATGTACTGGACGATGATCGAGAGGAGGGTCGTCTCGCGGGAGAAGAGCAAGCGATAGGTCGTTGGGTACATGATCGACGCGAATCGATTGATCGACATGAGCGCGAGTCCGAACACGCCAGTGTACCAGACCCCGCTGTAGACAAACATGCCAACCACATTGCGCGTGTCGTCGAGTCCGACGAACGCGTCGTGCCAGATCGTCGCTGGAACGACGTGAGTCGCCGTGATGATGAGCATGAGAATATCGCAGATAGAGAGGTTGATGATAAGCCAGTAAGACGTTGACGAACGCATTTGTGTGTTCCGTAGAATGCCGAAGATCGTGAGAACGTTAGTGACGAGTCCGTAGACTATGAGAATACTGTAGATCGAGCACACAATGGCGTCATCCTCGGTGGTGCTCTGGATGATGGGAATGGTCGCATTCTCGGTGAAATTGAGAGATGAAGAGGGCGTCGATATGAACTGAAGGTCGAAGAAATAGTCCATCGAAGTAGTTGGAGTCATTTTCTGATTCCGTGTCGACCGACGAAATGGTCGTCGGCGAGTACGCAAAGCATCAAACGGCGTCGTGGTGCTCATCTCAAGTGTGCTTCAGTCTGAAATTGGACTTGACGTCAGAGTGAAGAGGGACGGGCGTGACCGGAATTCGCAATATGTACTGCTTAGCAGGAAGGGCTTGAAGCAAAACCAATATCGCGAATTTGCCAGATGACGTTCATGTGTGGCGTGGTCGAGTGACGATAAAAAGCGTCGACGAGGAGTGCTTTCTCATCTCAAACGAGAGGGGTAGGGAACGGTAGCCGCGAAGGGCGCAGAGCAATCAGAGCGACGTCTCATCCAAGATTCAATTTACGAAGTGAGACTGAAGACAAAGACGCTCTTCGTGGGCCATCAAGATTCATCCGCTCACGTGCGGGAGGAGAAAATAGCTTGAGAAAGCTAACGCAACATCGCTGCGGCAGTGACGGGAAATGACCTAACGTGCGTTCCTAAATAACGCTTCATAGCTTGCTTTAGGAATCGATCAAGCTCGCGGTTGCGATCAAGTTGAAGCTAATTAATAAAACGCCTTGGAATTTGCTTCGTCTTGCGCCTGAACTGAGCCACAGGGGTATCAAAGCGCAAAGCTTATGCTCAGATGAGATCGAGGAAAAGAGAGGCTGAGCGAGGTACAGCCTCGTTTCAGTCGTCTGCATACTCGGGCATGGAATAAACCCACGAAATTGCCCTCTTTGTGACGTGTCGACAAGAACGCCTTTCAATTATGAATGAGCTTCAAAGCTCTCAGCTAGCTAGCTATAGACAGCCAGCGCGTCCGGGCAACACGAAACGCTTCTCTGGCTTCATGTTTTTTTTGTTGTCAGAAGTTC
>JAQGBB010000196.1:0-23512 GCA_034691745.1 Prismatolaimus dolichurus
CTACGCCCCTTTCTTCGTTGGTACACAATCTGCGCAGTTGGAACCGGCACCACTGTCAACCTCTACTGTCTGTTCACCCTCGTTCGCTGCTATCGAAGACTCCGTTTTCGTCCACATCTCTTCGGCGTCGTTCTCTCGAATTCTGTCTACCTCTGTCTGCTCGCATCGCATCTCATCATCAGAGCCGAGTACCTCACCGACCACTTCTGTCGCGCCTACTTATATCTGACAGAGGTTTTCGGCGATCTCCCTTCTCTCTGCATGCTCGCCGTCTCCGTCGAGCAGTGTGCCACCATTTGGAGCAACCCATACGCAAGGGTCAAAGCGAACAACCACAAGCGTCGTCAGATCGCAGCTGTCGCCCTCGTCACCCTCTTCGTATTCGCTGCTAACAGTTGGATCATCCCGATGGCAGCTGTGGGGGGTGGTACCGACCAGCAGTGTATCCTGGACGATCCAGACGACTACAAAGTTGAGAACATTATGGCCACCGCGAAGATATTCCTCGTCGACTTTGCTTCATGTCTTATCATGATCGCTTGCCACGGTGGTCTTATTTACAAACTGCATCGCCCTTTCAGGGTCACTGAAGTACCCCACAGTAGTACCACGCCAAGCACGAGCACGAGAGCGGCAAGTCCACTCTCCGTTCGATCCTCACCCAACCCCGCGCGTCCTGCTTCACGGATAACGAATCGATTCTATAGCTACGAAGGAGCTGTGTTTCGAAAAGCACGTCGACCGACCCATCGGGGCACTATTCCGAAGATTACGAGAAGCTTTGACGACTTTGGTGCGACGTTGAACAGTCCAGCAGTGCCGACCGCGTGTAGCTGCGATAACTTTGACGCTTGTAGTCGTCTATCACCGATCGCGCATAGGCGACGGACACACTCATCGTCGAAATCGCCGAACAGTAGCAGCGCATCGTTGTCGACGCCAAGTCGACCCGCGACGAGCGCGGGAACGTCTGAATGCGAGTCGATTTCGCATACGGCACGACAACGACCACTTTCACAGAAGGCACTGAACACACGACGAAAGACTGTCTTACAGCTCATACTTGTGATAAGCCTGATAATGATCCTGAACTTGCCGAAACACATTATCGAAGTGATTCAACGCCTGTCGGCAATCAATTCTGATGAAGAAGACGAAACTGCTTTTTCTAATATCCCCATCTCTCCCTACTTCTTGTGCGCAACCTATGTCCTCTATCTCTTTCAGTTCGTCATCGTCGCATTGTACGTGCGGTTGCCACTGTTTCGGACCAAGTTTCCCCGCCTGCGCATCGGTGGACAACAAGGACTGCTCGCTTCGAATCACGCGATTGCTACCGAGTTCTACATGCGGACAGCAAGAAGCCAAGCCGGTGGGGAGAGCTCGTGCGATCTCGGACATCAGAAGATCTCGATCATCATTAGTGCACCGCATGCTGGTAAGCGACGGAAATCGATATTCACTCTCTACGAGGAGACTGGCTCGCCTCTTCGAAAGCTCTGCACGATCGATCTGGGCAATGATGTTGCTCAAGTTTACGACAAGAAAGGAATCATAAAGCAGCAACGACTTCAACGACAAGAAGTCACTTCGGACCTCCTCCGACCGGAGATATCGGTCACAATTGAGATGGAGAAGAGTTCATTTGCGACAACTACCGACCAGAGTTCGTCGCTATTCAAGAGCTTACCGACGGGCGGTGAAGTTTGAAACTTCGATGGCGTCTCTTTCGTTTCCATCTCACTTGACTGACTTGGCAGCTTGTCGAACACGTGGAAGCTGAAGGTGCTTATTTTCGTTTGCTTTATTTTTGGCGCAGCTGTTGAGTTGGCTGTAATATGTCGCCGTCGACGTTTGCCCCACGACGGTGAATTCTGATTATAGACTGTACAGGCAGTCTGAAAAAATCGTATTTTTTCGTGCCTTTCTCATGTCTTATATATTTGTATGCATACTGGATTGCAGTATGGCTGACAAAGATCTATTTGACACGTAATTTTGACCGCATGACTTCCGTCGAATCTGAACGCCTGAAATGGGACGACGAAGCCGCTCGGGACTTGCTGAATTGCTCCAGTAAGAATTTTGCCCAGAACAGCAGGCATAGGACACCTGTAAGAAAATATGTTCTGTATACATACAGATAGCTAATAGTTTATAGTGGCTAGTGTCAAACTTTACCCGTTTTGAATGAGACGAAGAGGACCAGGCTCGGGGAGAGTCGGAGCACCAAACCCATAACTATCAGCAGCCGGCGACGCTGCCGGAGGCGAGTATCCATTTTGACGACGTGTCCGAGCGTAGCCGCTGCCTCCTGTGGTCTCATAGCCGTTGAGCAAAGGGCCTTGAGAAGCGTTGCATTCACGCACGAACACTCCCAAATATTGTCGATCTGAAACGTCGGTACGGACTATGTAGTAGAAGCTGTCGATCCCGTTACGTAGTCTACCCGTCATCAGCTCAAGAATACGTAAGCCTGACGTCTATGTATGACGTCACGTCAAGTTAGTACTTTGGATTTCCTTCCTACACACCTACGGCACTACTCTATACACAAAAGGCATAGGTTAACTTTCGATCAGACGCACCATCCCTTCTGGCGCGACATCATAAATTATGTCCCTACCAAAGCCGATGTCCCCACCGTGGACGCCATACAATAAATTAAGAAGTAGCTAATAAGAAAGACGAATCTATAATATGGCCAACTGTTCACAATTTATACTATAGGCAGCTGTGCATCTGTGCAACTATCGTGTGCAACGCCAGTGAATGCTCACTGAAATTCGATTGATAGGTCCATCGCATTTCAAGCTGCTCGCCCAAAGCGGCGGACTTCACCGGCTGATCGCTTCGATAGAGGCTCATTTGAACGGGTTCCGGAATGAAAATCTTCCCACCCGGGTAGAGGTTTGCCACAAAGCGTCCATCGCTACAATTTTAAATATTTCCTAGCTTTCATTGTGAACATGTTACAATCGATTCTGCAGTCATACGCCATGTTTAGACTTGGTGCAACCGCCGCCACTCTGTTCTGCATCGCCGACGAGTAGTCGCATGTAACGTTGAAGAATCTGTCCTCGTTCGTCACAAGACCGGGCACGCCCAGATTGTTCATCGTCACTATGACGATCACGCTGTACGTGTTCGGATACTGTAGTAGAGAAGAAAACCAATGTTCCTCACAGTTGTTCATTAATTCACGTTTTCAAATCGGTGGGAGTGGACCTTCCATAAAAGACGTCCAAGAAAAATTTGAATTTTTGGAACCCCTCCCCCAAGCTTGTCTGGACATGTGCTGAATATAGGAAATGTCCGCAAAAAATTTGAATTCCAAGACCCACCCCTCCCTAGCCCCGGACGTCTTTTATGGAAGGCCCCTTATAGCGGCAAAGCTTGTCTGAACGTGACATCCGCGCCTACCGTTTCCACGACACCGCAGTCTTGCCCGCTGTGTGGAAAGCCGAGATAGAGATCGGCGCTCGGATAATTGTGCAACTCAACACGGCACGTGTCGAACTTGTTCTTCGCGAAGAGATAGCCGGTAAAGCGTTGCTGAGCAGCAGTCGCCGTTACTTTCATGTTCCCATAGTTGCACTGTGTTATGATCTCGACGTTCGGCTGTTGCACCTTTCGTTCAGCTCCATAAGTTGACTGGCTCACGTCTGCTTTGTGCAACGTAATGTTCAGCTTTTTCGAAGTTGAAAAAACTCGCGAGGACTTACATGATTGCTGCACCTGGTTGAGATTCATGCACTTGTTTTCAAAGTAGACACTATTCGCATTCTCGATTGATTCAACGGCGTTCTTCAACGTTTCGTTGTTCAGCTGACAGACTAGCTCTTTGGTCAGGTAGTTCAGCGAATGGCAACTGCAAGGGATGGGGATAATTTTAACGCCGCGGAAGAGTTATTCATTACTACGGGATTTCAAACCTATATGACGGATCCAGAATGCACATGCTCAAGCACTCGTCGATGCTAATGCCGCTGAAATTGTGCAGATGTGCGCCCAGCAGCTGGACGTTCTGCGTTGCGTGGAACGAGATGCCAACTCCACCGCAAACGAAATATGAATCTTAATGACGAAACAACTAGTGTCAGAGCTTTTCGAGAAGCCTCACTCTCGTCCGGCTGGCTTCATTCTAAAGGGTCGGTCAAAAGTGGACAGGAGTGACCTTGTTTAGACTGCATACGTTGTTCTACATGAAAACGGAAGGTGCGTAGCTAGACGTTGCGTAATGTTCAATTGTTTAAAGTTCATACTCTCCCATTGCTATCGATAGTCTCCAGGGTTTCCCGTCGACTTTTTCCGCACGCTTTAGAATGTAGTATATACCCTCAATGCAGTGCCGCTCGACGAAGGTTGTATCGGTTGTTGCCGAAAGCGTGGCGATTGTTGAGTCGGCGTACGACAGCGTACATGTCAGATCATCATGTCGATAGTCGACGGAGCGACAGGTGAAATTAACCGAATTTTCACAGCTGAACATATGTATTAAAGCAGATGCTTTTGACCGCAGCTAAAACTGACCGCCTTACTGCTTGAGACACGTGTCGAGATCAATGCCCGAAAATGTTTCACTATCGTAATCCTGCAGCTCGGTGCCGTTGTAGAGCACATAAGTAGCCGAACGTTTATCATGGCAGTCAGTGTATTTTACGTCTGAAATTAGCGCAGGACGCTTGTGTCATGAAGCTTGAAGTTTGTCTCAAGGTGTGTACCGTGTCGTTTGTGTCGAATGGCGCAGAGGTTGTCATAGTAGTTGACCTTGTAGCCTTGGGTATCATTCGAAAAGAATGTCTCCATACCGAGTCGGGTGTCGAAATTAAGGACACACTCGCTTCGCTCATAGTAATGCATGACGGACATGCACTCGAAGTTGGACGTCGTATAGGCCCGAAGACATTCGGAGAGGCACTAAAATCAGCATCAATGTAACTTCGTCTGACATGCCTTTCGTTCTTCCTCGATCCAACGCTATATTAGCAACCAGCACACACCGCTTCTTCTGTGACGATGTCATGGAGAACAAGCTGTGTAAAGCCGGACAACACATGATTGGCGACCTTTTCAAATGCCGGCATTTTCACACATGTCTGTGGCGCTGCAAGCAGTATCAAGGGGTCACCTTAGTTGCTTGCGTCGTTCAACCTCTCACTGTTACCTCCGAGGCAGACTTTAGCATAAAAGTCGATGCCCGATTTGTGGACCATGTCCGCTTCGCCTTCGGGCTTCGAGCCCATCTCCATGAGATAGCATGTTTGCGTTGATCGCTCGTAAGCAAACGACTTGCACGTGAAATGGTGTCCGTTTGCAGCTCTAAACGTTTATTTAATCTGTCAGTATGACAAGCAACGGTCACTTCGTTTCTAAAGGGTCCGTAAAAAGTCGACAGGACATGGTAGCCAAAGTTTGTATTTAGACTGCATACATTATGTGGCAGCAAAACGTAAGACAAGAGACTATGCGCGTAATGTTTCAACCGTTGCTGTCGATATCCTCAAACCATGCCTGCCGACTTTTTGCAGACCCTTTAGCTATTAACTTGCCTGTTATTTGAGCAAAAGTATTGGCAAGCGTCCAACGAAACGGGCTGAATCGAAAACTCATGACCAATCTTCACGTCCGCGTTGAACATGGCCACATATTGTGGCACGCTTCCGGGATTACATTCAGCTATAAAGGAACAAACAGAGTCCGGATAAAATCGTGTCTCATAATAGGTTCGGTGAATTAAGAAACACATGTGCGAGGCATCTGAAGGCCGCTTGCGCTCCACAAAGTGACCAACGCAAAGATAGCGGGCAACAAACGGCGAAAATGCTAATAAAGAAAACTGTTGTGTGTAGTGCGTGCTTGAAAGTTTAGCGAGGCGTCTGCAGCTCGTTTTCCTCATTCATACTTACAAGTCGATCTACATATTTTTCCGATTCGGGATTTGATAACTAAAAGAATCATCTATGGTTAGCTTAATCGAAGGCGTGTCTGTGCAAAGCAAATGAAGAACAAATTGCCCTCAGGCAGAAAGTGCCGAAAGTGTTGCGAATCAAAACGAGCTCAACTAAAAAGCCACGTGCTCGGCGTGCCGTGACGAAGCGCCGTTGTGCAGAGTTCGAACCCCTTACGTACATCCGCTGTAGTGACGCTCAAAGTAATCGACCTCGAAGCCCTCCGTCTGATCGCTCAACGGCACCGTTGCAGACGCTCGGTTCGCAGCGTTCAGCATGCAGTCGAACGTTTTATAGTAAAACATGACCGACTTGCACATAAAGCCGAACGTCGCCTTCGCCTCGAGACACAAGTGAAGACAATCCTCAAGACGGTCAACTCTGAGCATCTGCTCAGTACTACTCAGCAAAACCCGATTTTGAAACTGCTCGAACGCATGCGTGTAATGCCTTCGAAGTGCCGTTATCGCCGATGAAGCTAGAGATATTACGTTGCATATCAGTTGCAGCTTTGACGAATTTCGACAGTTCGGTTCTACCTTTGAGACAACTTTTCCAATAAAATCCAGACTCTTTGTCTCCACCATGTCCTGCGGTGTTAGCCATGCCGGCAGCTTTGCCGGCGACCTTTCGCGACTGCCCGAAGAAGACCTGCTTCATGGCAGTACCAAGATCCATTCTCGTCATCACCACACTGTCCCTCTCGACAAGCAGTCCTTCTTCACTTCCCTCGTCTTCATCCTGAATGAGGCTTGTCGGAAGCTTCGGAGGGGAATGACGAGTGATACGAGGAATCGTCGAACCACTACTCAACAGACATAACTTCGACGAAGACCTATAGTCGAATCCGGTGCACGAAAAGTTTCGTCCATGTGCGTCGCGATTTCGAAAGCACATGCTCGAACAATCAAAGAGCGACTTTCGTGATGCAACGCTTTCGGCACCGCCAACAGTTGCAAACGTTTCAATGCGAATATAAACAGGCCTGTGGGTCAACGGGCAGGTGGAGCTGGCTAGAAACGATAGTACGAACGACCAAGGATCAAAGCGAGCACATCAACGGTATGCTTGAGATATAAGGGTTTCTATGCGTTTTGGTGACCCCATGCCTGCTACTGGTTGTGCGCCCGCTGGAGAGGAGATCGCCCGAAGGTCCCTGCAATCGTCGTGGCTACACGGCAATATAAGGCTCCCCCTAGGCGTCGCCTCTGGCCCGAACGCGAGGTTATTTTTCAAAATTCACAATCGTGCAGGTGTCGCAAGATTGTGGTAGTCAACTTTCGGAGCTCATCTCTCTCGAAAGACGTACGTGTTGAACAACACATGATCTATGCAGTCTAAACATCTCGTTACGTTACCGTAACCCCGGGGACTTTAAAAATCTTCTTTTAGCTTGAGCAACACGCGTCCGGTCGGTCAGATTTTTTCCCTTCAGCAGAGTAACTTTTCAAGGACTCTCAGATGGTTTTCAGTTTGTCACCAAGTGCTGTCGCTTGCGAGAAACCCCACCATCACAATCTTGCGGTGGTCACCAAGACGCATAGGATCCCTTCAACCTCATTAAAGATATATGCACTGCACTCACCCTGTTTTTCGCTGAGAAGAAGTGCTGGGCACCAACAACAGATAAAGTTGACGAGAAGCAATGTACAAAGGCGGCAATTCATCCCATTAGCCACAAGGAAAGATCGCTTCTGAGATGGTTTCTTCCAGTGGAGTAGGCAAAGAGAACACAACTCGACCGATCAAGGAAGATGCCTCATCATCCGTTGGGAAGCCGTTCGTCGCTGCTCACTCGCATTCTATCTACCATCTCTCGTACAGATACAATCTTTCTCGATGGTCAGCGGTGGGTTAAATCGATCGCATCACCGGTCAGTGTCGCCGTGTGGTACTGATAGCGTGCCGCATCGTAAAGTCGATCGGCGAAAACCGAGAGGAGGAAGAAGTGCCGTACGAGTTCCATCAGTCCTCCGTTGAGAGTACGTGCGCGAATTATTACGCAAGGATAAACTAGACCGACAGTGAGACGGAGAGTGAGAGTATTTGGCCGTTAATGGAGAAGACAGGTCGCACGACGAGATTGCTCATGAAGAATCTCAAAGGTCGCACCCCAGAATGCCGACTAACCGACTTATCGCGATAGGCGATCGGCGGTCGTCTATCACTCTAATAAGAGGTTGAGGTTTTATTTTTCTACTCAGTGATAACTTCGCAGGCACCTACACTTCCTCCTTTCCTCCCTCCGTCGTTGTACGCATTGTAGAGAGATGCGACGGAAGTGCAGTTAAGGTCAGTTGTTTGCAATAATCGAATCTTCTGAGCATGCCGTGAACACTTGATTGTTGTCGGGAAACTTTCGCTCTTCATACTCGACAGGCGCTTTCCAGTGCTCACGCACTGTTGCTGTTTCATCCGTCATCGCACAGAGACGCGGCTGTGTTCTTGTTAGAGGGATGATAATCTGGGAACAAAAGCTGGAGTAAAATAGCCATTATCCCTTGTCAAATATCAAACCGACTGCGAAATAAACGAGCCGAGGAAAACGAAGATGCCATTATCAATACTGATGTGCCATAAAAGAAAGTATTAAGCCGGCAAATGCATTTTCGAGAAAAAGCGGATTTTGTTAAATCTCCATAAATGAGTTCTACCACGACAAAATCTATTAGACTATCTTATCTTTTCCTCCGCAAACGCTACCACAAGAAAGAATGTATTATGTTTGCTACTGCGAAAGAATGTATTACAGCTTTGTACGCACGTAAGTGCTACACAGTTTGTCACATCGAAGCGATGTGCACACACGTGCATAGGCCGTGGAACGACGATTTTAACGATACCTCCCACGAACATACATAAGTCGGCTTAATACATTCTTTTGTGGGGCATCAGAATACCATTTACCTATCTTGGAGGCCTAGAGAATGCCTTGAAACCGGGTAGTACCGTTCAGGCATCGACCCATTTAGGCGCCATTCTAGACTTCAGGCATATTCTGTGGACATCCGCGTACTAACAACAGCCTTGCCCGACATTCTCAGACGCAGATGTTTTTTAAACTTTTTTTGGAAGCGCAGTATTATTAAAACATTTTAATTGCAATTAAAATTACAAAACTATCAGGTATTCTTGCATTTTTAGGCCTACTGACGAAGTCAGTGGGCCTTATGCGATGGGGCCCGTCAGTCTGTCCGTCCGTCTGTCGCCCGTTATCACGATTGCGCTCGCGAGAAGCAAGCTAGCGAGCTGAAATTTTACAAGTAGACATCTTGGTCCAGCAGCTCGGACGAATTCATAGGTGAGTCCAGGGCGCCTAGTACTTCGCGAGTACGGTGATTCCATCGGCCCACAACCACGTTAAAAATAGCGTGTAATAGCGCGTTTTGCATATTATTCCAGAACGCCTGGACCGATTTGCTTGAAATTTCTGGAAATGTTCCTGGTTAGCGTGGACTAAAATTTAGTTTCATCGTGTTTTTGATGTGAATGTTGCGGGAATTAGTTATGGTTAAATTTGTTGTCATCTGTGGTTTTCATGTCAACTGGCAGGTTCAACGTCAGTGGGCCAGAATCGGTACATCCGACTTGTTAAAGACTATCTATGCGAAACACATGCGTGCTTTCAGTTTATCGGCCTTCCTCCGTGAGCTGTCTTGAGGTCAGATTCATCATTCACATAGGCAGATATAGCGAAAAAAGCGTGGGAAGGATCGTGGTTACGCAGGGACGTGACTTCATTCTACGGAGACTCATCAGCGGTGCCTCGTTTGAATTCCGTCTTTTTGCCGCACAGGCGCTCGTTCCATGAGGATCTGATCAGCGGCCCCATATGAGCCGAAATGGCGCCGGATGTTCGTACATGTACTTACATATACGTGCTTCCTGTTCGGTTCCACTCATTTAGTGTTCAAGATGATGCGGGGCTCGCTAATTTCCGCCTCACGACATGCCAAACAGCATAGTTGCACTTCTGCTGCTGCAACAGGCTATCGGTCTTGCATTTTCCTCGCCAACGGCCCTCGAAAGCGCTTTCTCTATCGTGCTGCAATTACGTATGCTCATGAAAGATAGCAGTAATGGCTTGGCTCGGAAGCAAGCCACGGTGCGTCCATAGAAGACCAAAAATTTATGGTGAATTTTTGTTCAGTCCTTTCTTATTCTCTTTGATCTCTTGTTCTTTGTTACTTTGAACTTCGGTGGGTGACGCATCTGAGTTTGATGACGTTTGAATTGAAGAATTGCGCAAGGTTTTCTTTGCGTTAATGTAAATTTTATTCCATTGGACGACGGAAACACTCGTTAGCAGCTAATAATGAGTCAGAATGTGTGTACACATGTGACGGCTTGCAACGCATCTGCGACTGCAGTATTTTTCCTTCTTTTCTGTTTTTCTTTTACTTCAGTCCGAAACGACCTTTGCGATAGAGCTAATAAGGTCCGTCTCAGAAAAAAGTTTCCGCCGTTTCTACCATATGTAGTACGTAAGGAGTTCAATAGGACCCGCTAAACGAGCCTAATAAACACGCCGAATCAATATTTGAGCGACAACGTTCGGCACGCCTTTTTTCTTTGCTTATCCGACGACGTAAATTGGTAGGCCTGACATGTACGCCGCGGAAGACATGTGAAGTTTTTCTCAGGCAAGCCATTGATATTGGAAGTCGGGAAAACGCTTTATTCCCATTTGCGCCTGGAAACGTGCTAACGGGGTCACATTGTCCGCGGCAGCCCCGCTTTCTTCCTCGTCGTCAAGCAGCAGCGAGCGTATGAGAATCTCGGTTGCAAGTAGCTGGCTGCTGATGCTCACATGCTATCAAGCACGATAAGTGAGAAGCATGTAAGTTGTCTCTCTTGCTCACGAGATTGCGTGGATTCCATCTCTCCGGCTGACGAAGTTTTTTCCCGCAAATTGAATAGGAAGTGAACTCCACCCGCATACCCTTTTAGATTTGAGCTGCTGCTGGAGTCGTTCATCAAGTGTGCTAATAACATGGTAACGTTTGCTGAATTGTTTCAATCAGCGGTTGCTGCTTGCCGATTCGCATTCAAAGCCTGAGGCAAACGAGGGTGCAAGCAAGATGGTACAACTGATGTTGTCAGTTTTTCGGCTCATGATTACCCTAGTGTACGGCTTATCAGTGCTGCCGGAGAAAGCACGTACACAACGGATATTGGCTGGCAACGTTGTTCAAGGTTTGATTTGGATCACATGCCTACAGTATATGCAAGGAAGTTCATGCGTTATGTGTACGCAGTGGCTCAAGTAGACACGTGACGAGCGAACCGACATTGCTTTTGAACTCAGATCGTGGCCTTGCAAAGCTTGCAAACATTGAACCCACACAGTCGCAACGGCTGTTGGCCGACCTCTTCCGGCTCTACAAGGTTGAGCTCAGACCTGTGATCAACGACTCGGATCCCGTTAACGTTACGATGCACGTCTGGTTCAAGCAAGTCTTGAAAGTGGTACGCTATCCTACTTTCGAAGCAATGAGTCCACTGCCAGGTTCGAATAAGGCCTTTACGACTTTCTCAGGACGAAATTGATCAAATCTTGACCATCTATTGCTGGGTGGAAGAGGTACAGCACTACAGCTATTATACATACTGCAGCTAGATTGTTTCCGTTCATTTTGACTGTTTTAGTACTGGAATGACGAATTCTTGCGCTGGGTAAAAGCAGCTTGCATTAGCCACGACATGCTCAGGTGAAATGTAGGTACAACACCAAACAGTTAACGCTGGATCTGTTGCAGAACCCGGACGATTACGGTGGCGTGTCAGTACTACACGTGCCAGCGGAAAAAGTTTGGCGGCCAGACATACTTGTGAGTGAAGAGCTGCGATCCTCTGGTGGTATTTTTATTGGACGGACAGTGTGTTGCCAGGTCTACAACAACGCTGATATGAACATCCACGAGAACGAGGTGACCACGAATCTCGTCGTCAATCATACGGGCGACATAATTTGCTTTCGGTCGATTATAACCCGAGTCACGTGCTCACTGGAGATGACCTACTTTCCATTCGACTCCCGTAAGAAGCTTGTTTGCACTAAAAACAGATAAAACGCCACCAAATGTTTATACGCAAATTTGCGAGGCTAAGTATGCAAATATCCTCTAATTTGTACAATGAACCTTAAAAAACTGCTCTTTTCAGAGGTAAGCGGCAAAGCACGTCTGTAAGTATTTCGCGGACACCGTGAGAAATGCAAAACACCGACAAGCTACAATAGCGATAACGACTAACTCATAAGCGGGCGCTTTTCAGAAGTGCCACATGATGTTTGCGTCCTGGAGTTACGATGGTTCGAAGGTGTTCGTTGCGCCAAGCGACGCAACGGGCAACTTGAAGTATTACATAGAAAACACCGAGTGGAAGCTCATCGACTTCTACGTCGAAAGAAACACTAAATACTACGACTGCTGTCCGCAGCCGTATCCGGAGATCTTCTAGTACGACTCGTTCGTGGGCTATTTTTCTTGTTTCCCACTCTGACTCTAAGTGTGAGCTTGTTGTTTTAGCAAATTTGTGCTTGAACGAAATCCTTCATACTATGTAAGTGCAAAGTGCGAATGGAACTTGAACCAAGTCGGTCGTCGTACTTTGGTTGAAAGAAGAGAAATTGAGGAGCAGCAAATAGATTATAACAGGGACAGCCAGAATTTTTGAGCTTGGGGGCTTTCCATAAAAGATGTCCACAAAAAATTTGAATTTTTTACCCCCCCCTTCCCTGTCCGCAAAAGTTGCCTATCTCCATGTGTTAAAATTAACGTTGTGTCCACAAAATGGTCCAAAATCCTGACCCTTTTTTCTCTCCCTCATGCCGGACGTCTCTGTGAAAGGTCCCTTGGGGGCCCCCTGTTCTAACACATGAACATAAGGAAAAATACCAAACGGACACCATTTTTGGCAGGAAATTTTTTGCCCAAAGAGCCAAATGTGGTCCTTGGTCCCTGGACTTGCCACCCTGGATTATAATAACACTCCAGTTGAGTGCTTTGCTTGAAGATTCTAAATCTGATCATACCATCAGTGTTCATCACCGTGGTGACAATGGTCGGCTTCTTCACACCCTACTCATCGACGGGTGAGAACACGGAGAAGGTCTCGCTCGGGGTTACTGCACTCCTTTCACTTGCGATCATTCTGCTAATGGTGATCAGTTACGAATGACCGAATGAGCTAATTAATTCTGAAACACTAGTCAATTAGGTTGCCGATAAAATGCCCGCTACAAGCAAGGTTATACCTCTCATTGGTAATAAAAGCAGCCACTTCACAGTCTGAGTACGGTACTTCTAACACGGTCTCTTCAGGCAAGTACTACATTGGCTTGATCTGGCTCATATTTGCTGCAACGATTGTGACCACGGTGACGCTTCGGTAAGCCGCGCTGATGGGACGAACTATGTGATTCCGCTCTGGGAACTGTCCTAACAATTCTGTGAAGGTTGCAAAGTAAAGGCAATGCGGGCAAGCCGTTGTCGCCGGAAGTGAAGCGCTTCTTCTTCAGCTGGGTCGCGAGGTTTCTTTTCATCAAGATCGACGTGCCCATTGCAGCAATACCGCCAATGAACGGCAGAAAGATGCAAACGTCGGACGACCTCATTGTGCACAACGTTCCGTTGACGACAGCGAATGGCGGTCCCTTGAATGTAAACTGCACTATCGTACTGTCTTTAGGGCTCATCATATATGACGTCACCTGCCAGGGGGAGGGGTCCAAACATTTTTCATGGGAGGTGACGCCATGTGCAAAAGATAGCCTATGTTTATGTGTTAGACCAGGTGACGGAGGGGGAGGGGACTCGAAAAATTTGAATTTTTAGGTTGACGTCATATATGGATGAGCCCTTAAAGACTTCTTGCGCGAATGGGCAGAACGCGAATCGCGAATTTCAGGAGACCACATTTCTCCTCACGCCAAAGTCACCGCAGTGCTTTAGCAGTCAGTCGGAGCTGGTAACGACCGCCGTTCTCTCGCCGAGTTCGTCGATTGAGTCGACGACGAATCGCGTCTTGCCGACCGCAACCTCGACGATACCACCGGCGAACAAGTCGCCCCCGTGGAAGCGAAGTGGCAGTGGCGAAGCGGCCGCAATCGCCGCCGCAGCTCAGGTTCAAGAAGCCTTCGCACGCGACCGAGACGTCTTTGCGGTGCTCCAGAAGATTCGCAAGTCACTCAAGGACTTGGACATGCGCGTCGCACTCGAGGAACGAAATTCCCTCATTCGCAAGGAGTGGGAACAGCTGGCGAGAATCTGCGAACGCATGCTAATGATTGTCTTCATGTACGAATGACCACTGCTGCGCTGGAATACGCAGGCTGTTGAGAATTATCTGTTGTAATCTATGAGTTTCGTCTTTTTTAGCTTCATTACCGTCCTCTTCGCCGTTTTGATGGTACGCAATCCACAGTTGAGGGTTGAGGCACGGATGGGAGTCAGAACGGGGACGCAAATTTCCAACTGGTTGATATTGTCTTTTCGATTATTTTATTTTAGCTTCACAGCCACGGTCAAGAAGGATTCGCGTTGAACATATGATCTTTTCAGCCGTCGGTTTGAGGCGACAGCTGCTGAATAGTTCAACAGATATTTGCCTGTCTCGCTATTTGCTACGTGTGACCTGCGAACGTGTACGGAAGTTTTGTACCAGTATTATTTTGTTGCCTCATTTGCGAGTGAGAAGCTAAATATCACGTTCAAGAGCTCTATCTGCTCGACATGTCGACGCCGTATTCTGTGCCAGACAACCAGCGAATATATAGATAGACACGTTTTAGTGCAGCTCAGAGCCAAAGTCCAAACGGCAGCATCTTTGTGCTTCACTGTAAGCTGTATCAACTAACACGTCTTGCAATAAGCTGTCAACAAGCTGTCGCACCAGCGTGCGTTTACATTACAAAGTGCGCTTGAACTTTGAGCTTGCACTTTGCTAGCAGCGCGCAGCCTCCCGCTAGACGAATTTAATTACTACTGCAGCACTACAGGCAGGTCGCACGAAACGACATTGCGGTATCTCAACCTATACTCAATTTTGAGCTTTGTACACCCAATCGTTCGTCTAAGCATGCGGATTCCGAATATCAGACGTTCAGAGTTTGCTATTTGCTTCTACATCGAAAAGTTTTGAACTTGCTTGAAACTTCAAAACGAAAAGACGCTTTTCTTGAAAAAAGTGATCGGTGGAGATACCGCAGTGTTGTTTCGTGCGACCGAATTCGCTTCCAAATCGTTGTTTTTTCTGTCCGAGTTTACAGTATGCTTGCTGTCGTTGCGGTGGCGGCCTTTCTGGTCTTACTTGGTGTCTTCTACTTGCACCGTAAGCGATGTCACCGCTTCTTCAACAACCTCGGCATTCCTGGCCCTGAACCGAATTTTCTCTTCGGAAACTTGCACGTCTTTCGGACCAAGGCATGTTCCGTGCCTTCTCGAGATTACTTTCATACATGTAAATGCTTTGTTTTGTAGTCGATGCTTGAAGCGTTAAGCGACTGGACAGTGGAGTATGGCAAAATATTCGGTTACTATGAGGGTTCGCTAGCACGCACCTTTGCTTCCCGGTTTCCGTGGACATGCCAAACGATTAATTCACACCATAGGGAGTACACCAGTTGTGGCAATTGCGGACCCGGACGCGGTACGGGACGTACTCGTCAGCAAATTCAACTGCTTTTACAGCAGAAAAGTAATTTTTAATTAGCTTTCATCCGGACTGGCACTGGCCAGTCTATAAATCTGGGTACTCGCTGCTTGGTTCTAATACCGTATGCACTTCTTGTAGGACTTTCCTCTTCAGCCTGATCCGGAAGATCAGATTGGTAGCATTTGATGATTCCATGATCTTCACATTGCTGTCCTACTTTACTCATTTTAGACGTGAACATGTTTCTCGCCCGGGGAGTGCGCTGGAAGCGATTGCGAGCTATTTGCAACCCTAGCTTTTCTTCCTCACGAATGAAACAAGTGCCAGCTCTACACGTAGATCGCAATTTTGTGATGACAGTCTTCATCGTTGTAGATGAAGCCGCTGATGGACAAGTGTGTCGACACACTGCTGAACGTGTTGGAAACGAAAGCAGCCGAGGGCGAAGCGTTTGATATCTACCCGTATGGCAAGGGCTGGGATCGTCCCCACCGCCTATCTTCAACGTGTTTTCTGGCTTTTTATTCAGAAACCTGCAAGGCTTAACCCTTGATGTTATCGCTGAATCGGCGTTCGGCGTCGAAACACACGCTCAAACGGTGATATTGGTGGCGCTATCTATGTAGAATATTTACAGACACCCCTGGTGGCAATTGGTGCATTTAGGATCTAGACGATCCGTTTCTCCAGCGTTGTCGCCGATTCTTCCGCGCCATGAAGCTCGTGAAGGGAAACTTTCTTCTCGTCGCTTCCTGTACTGCTAATCAATCAGTCGTACATGTAGGGGCCTTCCATAAAAGACATCCAGAGCTAGGTAGGGGTGGGGTCTGGGAATTCAAATTTTTTGCTGACATTTCCTATGTTCAGCACATACAAGCTTGGGGAGGGGGTCCAAAAATTCAAATATTTCTCCGACGTCTTTTATGGACGGCTCTTAACAGGCTAGCACCTACAAGTTAGTCAATGTTTCTTCCATTACCCAATAGTGTTGCTCCCTGAACTTCGTACACTCTGGGTTAACATCAACCTATTCGAGCATATGGTGAAGGAATGCGACGGTAGACTACATGCGCGGCTCATATTATAAAAGTGGCTCTTCATTACGAATCCCATCGTGAAAATTTCATAGATCACTGCTTGAACAGTTACGGCGAAGAGATCATTGAAGTTCGCAAAGCTGGACAGGCTGTGAGTACGTCCTTTCGGGACAATGACGAGGTTGACCGTCAGTTTATGCAGTCTCGATTCAATGGGACGACTGATAAATGCAGGGTCGCTGCGATCTCTTGCAACTGCTGCTTGACGCTCATAATGAAGCAGCTACGATTACTACCCAAGAGGACTCTGACGACCCTACTGTGTTGGCAACGCCATTGGCGGAGATGAATAAGACGTTAACGAAAAAAGTATGGTCAGCTACTCTACCTTTTTTCTCGCATTTAAGCCAGTCGGTGTAGGTGGCGCTTTGACGCTGTGTTTTATGCAACGTCGCGAGAGCGAGAGAGAAATTAGCAATGCATTAAACACGGCGTCAAAGCGTCACCTACACCGACTGGCTTAAATGTAAGAAAAAAGGTAGTACGAGCACTGGTTGATGGTAGGTGGGTCCGATGAAATGTGCCCAACTGGGGGGTACCTAGTCTGCTGTTGCTGGAAGGAATATCACCGATGTATGTAGTTGTATCATGTTGCTAGTGTTTATATGCTCTTTAACAGGCCTGGTGTACAGGGTGGTAGAACTTGACCACCATTTTTATGTGCATTCCAATCATGGTCATACGTCAGTGCACAGACTACGGCACGGCATGTGAACGTAGAGTGGCGTACGGATCGCTGAGGTATTTTGTGGTACCTCCTACATAGTGAAACCGAAGTGGGATGGATTCGGATCAAAATTAATGGGAGAGCTAAAATCTAGCTCTTGCGCCAGCAATAACATTTCGTTTCGGCGCCTTTCGCGAAACGTTTTTTGGCACAGTTCCTTACTGAGATAACGTACCGGGCCCAGTCACATGTAACTGTAGCTGTGATAAAACCGAAAGTGAATTACAAAGCGTCCGAGATTCTACCCGTAGCCGACGATCGATTTTATTGGAAAATTTCAACTTTGGATTTTTTTTACGAATTTTTTTATGTACTAAATTGGCCTTCAGTATGACCATGATTGGAATGCACATAAAAAGGGTGGTCAAGTTCTACCACCTTGTACACCAGGGCTGTTAAATTAGGATGAGTGATGAGTGATCAGGATCTTCTAGGAGCTTGTGAGCCAGTGCATACTATTCCTTCTGGCTGGCTACGAGACGACTTCGACGTCGCTCGCTTTTGCGATTGACCTTCTAGCAAAGCATCCAGAAATTCAACATAAGTTGCAAAGTGAAATTGATAGCATCATACCCGATCGAGGGGTAGGTAGTTGCTTGAAGTCGTTCGAGACTCTCTCGGTACGGTCAATGTGGGCGTAGGGTACGCCAAGCTATGAAGACATACAGAAGATGGTTTATCTCGACATGGTCATGAACGAGACCTTACGACTTCATCCCGTCGCCGGACTGTATGTGCGTCGTCTGAGGGGCCTTCCATAAAAGACGTCCGATAAAAATTTGAATTTTTGTACCCCCTCCCCAAAATTGTCTGGACATTTATGTGCTGAACATAGGAAATGTCCGCAAAAAAATTTGAATTCCCAGACTCACCCCTCCCTGGCTCTAAACGTCCTTTATGAAAGGTCCCCCTACTCCAGTCGCTTGTTCATAACGATTCACAATTTTTGTTCAGTGTCGTATATCGACGTTGTATGGAATCGTGCACCATCGGAGACGGGATTTTCCTGCCCGAGGGAACATCGGTGCAGGTGAATATTATGGCGTTGCATTACGACAAAGATTTGTGGGCTCCAGTTGATCCAAATCGCTTCTATCCCGAACGGTGAGTCGATCTATGGCAAATGGCACAAGCTCGTTTCGAACTTCGATTGCCTTCACGGATGGCAATACTACTATAGTACAATTAACTCTTTTCCTTTTAAGATTCACCACCGAAGAAAAGAAACAGCGACATCCTATGGCTTGGCTCCCGTTTGGAGGAGGTCCTCGGTATGCGGTCTCTTGAACGTTTCGTGCGCATCCACATTTTCGATCTCTTAAATTGTGAATAGAAACTGCATCGGAATGCGCTTTGCCTTGCTTGAGGCTAAACTGGCACTTACGAGGATCTTGCGTAGATTTACCGTTTCAACCTGTGAAAAGACTGAGGTAGTACACTCAGAAAGTCTGCATTGTTTCATCTCTTCTTTTGTGCATTGTTTTTAGTATCCAGTTCTCGTCAACGAAGGCGTTACTGTCACACCCAAGGTACTTGGTGATATTGTATAGGGTTGGCAAATCCCCGGGGATTTTTCCGCCGTCCCCCCACTCCCCAGGGGATCCCCGCCTATCTCGCACGTGTAAATTTTTAAAAATAAAAAATTTTTAATTGTAGAAAATGCAATTTTTTAGTCGTAAAAATTTTTTTCTTTGGCAAATCCCCGGGATTTTTTCCAATCCCCCATCCCCGGGGATGCCAACCCTATATTGTACCAGTCGCGTTACGCCTTTCTTATATACGAGCGTTCTCAGTCCGTGCCCTACCAACAGCTTACAGTACCGCACTTGCGGCTGGAGTCCTCACACGAATCAACGTAAAAGCGCCGTCAATACACAAGTTCGTTTTTCAGAATGGAATCCACGTTCGCCTCAGCCGACGAATCTGAAGCACTCACATGGCTACTGGGTTCAGCTATGCTTCTTGAACGAGTCTTGTAAACTGATACAGCTGAAGTAACACTGTGCCAGAGCTCAGCTCGTCATAGTTTTTGCGACTTGCCAGTCAATAAAACTCACTGCCAAAAGATGAGTATCGAAAAGTGTTCGACTTTGTATTTCGCGAATGCTTATCAACTTTAAAGCAAGCGCAAACTCAGGACAAGCGAAACGAAACGTGAGCAAATCGATGCTTGAACGTGTTTACCATCGAATACTGAGCAAATGAAGCAGGCAAACAGGTGTTCACAACTTATGAACTACACATAAGCTACGCACAATTAGCGAGCTTCTAAAAAGCCGTGCCAAGAACAAGGCAAGCAAAGCTCAGTTTCAACAAGACAAGCGCAGGCAAACATGCACATGACTTCCGACTTTGATCGATACAGCTATACGCGCCAGGGAATGTAATATCAGTCCACTCCAGCAATACATGGTCAATCAATCGAGTGAATACTGGTCCGCAGGGGAAAAGATCAGTCTCAATATCCTTTGGCATGCGCAACAAGTTATAAAGGAGACTGCGAATAAAAGGCAAGACGGAGTAGGCCGAAAATCGAGTGAAAACGAGACTCACACAGCACATATAACACGAAAGCACATCCTAATCACTATCAACGTAGAATTACAGCTACGTACTGTACGTACTACGAGTGAACAACGACTGGTACACCGCGGATTGTGTTAAAACTATACACTCCAACTCAAGGCGATAACAAAAGACGCAAGTACAAAACAATACCATCTGAGCCAATACGGAATGTGGTACCTTTGGAAGCTGTAATCAGCGAAGCTAATTGACACCGCAAAATCGCAAACATAAAATTCCTATTGCACGTCGAGTAAAATAAGGGTACGGGTCTAAATCGGCAGAACGATTGCGCACTCCAGCGATTACTGATTGAGCAGAGACAAAACGGGGAGACAAAACAAAGCAGTGGAGTTCATTCGCCTTTTGGCTTATTTGCCGCCAATGTAAAGAAGCGAAGCAGAGCGATTAAGGGTTCAAGCATACTTGCACAAACAGGGGCTAGCTAATAACACAGAAAGAAATAACGGTCTAAAGCAACGAAAAAATTGAAAAAAATCATTAATTTCTGAAAGAAAATTCTCGTCCTTTCCAGCCCTATTTTGACCCAGCCTCATTTACCTTCTGTGGGTAGTTGCCCCATTCCCCCATACAGACGCCCCTGGTACATAGAAGCAAGAAAGCAAGCAAGATCTAGAGAGAGAAAAACTCAATATCACAGCCAAAGAACACCAGACGAGGTACAAGTAAGTAAACGAAAGAACAAACGATCACAACATTGTTCAAGTGGCGATCGATATCAGAATCAATCATAACGATCTCGCCAGCGTCGTTCAACAACATTCGTACGTACCCAACCGAGTTCGAAGCATCCACGATGCGAGCATCGATCCGCACGGGCAACATCCGTGCCTAACTGGCGAGCATAGAAAAGTTGAAAGCCTTGCAGATAGAGTTGTCGCAGTGCCGAGAAATGTGCCCGATAGTTCTCGTTCTCTTCGCCATACCAGAGTCGAACCCGCATTAAAATCTGATTGACATTCTAGAACAAGAGAGCACGAAATATTCATACAGTACGTGGATACAGCGTGGCTTTTACACAGCAAACTGATGCACAGACAGACACGTACCGCGAGAAGAGGCAAAGAAGAAACACTACGAATGACGTCCCACTCGTGTCCGTGGAGATCCCAAAGCATCAAATCGATAGTGCGATTCGCATGTCCCAACATACTAACAATCTCATCGAGTGGTTCCAACTTCCACTCACTGGAGTGGCCACTAGCACCGGTGCTGTAAAGTGCCATACTGTACGTCTTTAGTCACTCTGTAGAGTACGTACCTGACGACTTTCGATGCAGGTGCAAGCCCGATACGATAGAAAGCGAGTCGGCGTTGTGGTTCGACGAGTGCGGCCGGGAGTGATGGATCGAAGACGTCGATTTCACAGTCTTCGTTTGAGAAAGGCTCAAGAACAGCCATGTCGCCCGCAATACCACCAAGACTAATGCAATGTACGTAGAGATGTCGAAGTACGAGAGTAGACTGATTCTAGAGTACACTCACGAGAAATAGTAAACGATGCACTTTCCATAACGTGGCCCGAATGGGGAATCCATGCTAGAGAGCAATAAGGAAATCGGGTATATCCATATTGTCAGAAGCGAAAGAATGCAAACCAGATATGCCAAACAGCGCCCTCATATCCATCGACCCAATAATTCATCGTGATTTCTCCCACTTCTTTACAACTCTTTTGTGGTCGCATCATATAAGAGTAGAGACGTGCGTACTCCTCTTCGGGTGAACCTGAACGGAATGCAACGTTGGGAAATGGAAGGTTCAACTCAAATTCATCATACCCATGCCCATGACAGGCGCGAGCACGGACGAAACCCCATTCGGTCGGACACGCACAAACGAGAGATGATACTCGCATTGACGCATCGTACGACCGCATTGACCCAACTGTGATGAACTGTAAAGTGCGAAGGAACCCTCGTAGAAGAGATCGTTCAGGGCTTTGTACCAACGGAAGATGAGGACGCTGTCTTGCGTGTCTAGAAGTGGGTGATGTGGACATGTATTCTTTGAATGCTCAGGGGTCCTACCGAGGCGAATTGTCAGATGGAACTGCCTGACGTAAGGAGCGAGTGTGTGGAAGGCGATGTCGCCCAGGATATCCGGACATGCTGTCGCTTCTTCGCCGTTGAATGTAGCGTGTTCGAAATTGCAATCGAGTTTGAGAATATCGATTGTGTCGACATGTAGACGCACTATGGACGACTGGATTGAACGAGAAGCACTGTTCCGATGTGATGATCGATTGGGGAAAAATGCGTTGTTGAAAGCGTTGAAGATAGATGGTAAAGTTTGGATGGGTGGGGTGTCGGCTTTTGATGGAGGGGGTAACCCTTCTTCAATGGATTTGACGGGCAGAAGATGAGCGGAGAAAAATTTCGCTCGATTGGGACTCTTCATTCTCTTTTTTGCGTCCTTCAGCCAGTTCTCGATAAAGGCTGAGAACCAACTGGAGACGATTAAGATGCGAGAGTTGGGATGTGATTCGATGATCTGAGTTTCGAATTCGAGTTTTTCGGCTGAACTGAAACATAACATCGTTGTCTTTGAAGTTAGTATGCTTCTGCTTTCATGTCATGAATAAGAACATCACTTCAACTCACCTGACAAATGATAAAACGTTTAGTGTCGAACGCGAAATGTCTACACCTAGCTCGCGATCTGTGCATACAGGCCAGCCGTAGCGGGAATCATCGGGCATTCGAACAAACGATTTGCAAACGTATTGAGGTTGAGCAAGCATCTCGTTCAATCTATGGAACGCAGTGCACTCATAAATTGACGCTTATGGAGCAAAATGAACAAAGCGAAAAGAAACATGTAACACTCGTCGTAACATGGCATGTGTAAATTAACCTACCTAATAGCTTCGCGAAGACCCGACAACGGAGGCGGATATCGATAGTCGACGTAGCTTGGCAAAAGCGGCGGCCCATACAACATCAAGCATAATAAACACACGCCACTTGCAAGGGACAGCAAGACAAGCGAGTCCACTCGCCGTCTAACAAGTGACCTGAGACGCATTGGTCGAAACGCGACGACTTGCTAACACCGTGCCATATAGACTCCCACGCCTAAAACCAGGCAGGCCTAAAACAACTAGACTATCATAACAATCAATCAGCCAACGCACTACGTCTTGTTTTCATGAAAATCGACTAAATGCAGCTAGGCTTAGAATCTGACGAAATGTGGTGATCCTAGATGGCGCTAGAAAGTCCAAGCCCAGCAGACTTTATCTGGGAGATATCAAGTCTGGCAGAGTTTGTGCCGCGCATAGTCACGTGATCACGTGACGACTAAAGTCTCCCAGACTTGGACTTTCTGGCGCCACAAATGGGCGCAACGTTAAAAATAGACATGACGTTGAACTAAAAGTCTCGGAGATATTTGCACCAAATTTGTCACGTGATCACGGGACGTCGAAAGTCTCGTAGACTTGCACTTTCTAGCGCCACAAATGTCCAAGTCTCTTAGGCTTGAAGATTATC